>ML826467.1:27783-67493 GCA_009831015.1 Picea engelmannii | reverse complement strand
CTTGCCATTTCTTGTCTTTCCTTGCCTTGCCTTATCTTGTCTTTCCTTTCCTTGCATTGTCTTTCCATGCCTTTCCTTGCCTTACCTTTATTTGAATTTCATTGTCATGTCTAGCCTTTCCTTTTCTTTCCTATACTTTCCTTGCCTTTTCTTGTGTTTCCTTAGCTTGCCTTGTATTTACATGCCTTGCCTTGTATTTCCATGCCTTTCCTTGCCTTGTATTTCCTGGCCTTGCCTTACATGGTGCTAAATTGTCAAACATATGTAATAAGCACTATCAAGATGATACAAATGACGCCAATGGAAAATTCTTAATGTGTAAAAGGAATAATTGAAAAAATATTTTAGATTTATGACCGATTGAAATTTTGGCTTCATTTTATGGTTTTTATGGTATTCTTATATTTTTTGATTCATTTTTGTTGTTAGGGACCTATGTCTATCCTTTCCTTACCTTTCCTTGCCTTTCCTTTCCTTTCCTTGTCTTTTCTTGCCATGACTTGCTTTGCCTTGCCATGTCTATGCTTGCCTTGCCTTGCCTTTCCTTTCCTTGTCTTGGCTTGGCTTGAATTTCCTTGCCTTGCCTTGTCTTGCCTTGCCATGTATTTCCTTTCTTTGAATTTCCTTTCTATTTCTAGCCTTGGCTTGATTTTGTTTACCTTGATTTCCTAGCCTTGCCTTGCCTTTACTTTCCTTTCCTTGTCTTGTCTTGGCTTGTCTTTCCTTTCCTTTCCTTGCCTTGCCTTTCCTTTCCTTGTCTTACCTAGTCTTACCATTCCATGTCTAGCCTTTCCTTTCCTTGCTTCGCCATTCTTTTCCTTGCATTGTCTTGTCTTTCCATGCCTTTCCTAGACCTAGACCATGATTTTTCCTCACTCAAGCTATTCATGGACATGTTGGCAATTTGGTCTGAGGGCATAAAATCCAAATCGAGTGGCATAACCAAGTTTTGTAAGTTCCTGCATATCTGTTTAGCCAAGGCCCATGTGACCATGATACCCACAATCGCCCGACATAGTGTTCTTTAACTTCAACCACTTGTTCATAAATTACACTATGCCTCATTAAGAAAAACCCTAGTTCTGGAGGTCCCCGAGGTGTAGAGAAATCGTTGACGGAGTGGGATGTTAAGGCACTCTGTAATGTTAAGTCATCGGTTTGAATCCTTTAGGGACACCATAAAATTCAACCATGTTAAGGGTTGGTGCATCCTAGGAAAGGTGCGATCCATGGGTGATTTTTATGGATTATATGCCCTTGGGTTGTGGTTTCTTAGCCAATGGTTACAAATGCTTGCCCAACAGGTTACGGGTACATTTATAACAAACAAAAAAAAACCCTAGTTTCAGAGATGCTCCAAAAAATGGTTTTCCAGGAAACAAAATGAAAGCAGAGGGGTACCCCTAGCTATAACCAGGTTCCCCAAGTCCAATGAAAATAATGGTTCATTCATCCGAGGCCTGGTTAGAGTTTTATCATGAGTTGCAACTCGCCTCCTCAAGCCATTCACAAACATGTTGGCAATTTGGTCTGGAAGTATAAAATCCAAAATGAGTGCCATAACCAAGTTTCATAAGCTCCCACATGTTTTTTTGGCCAAGGCCCATATGAACACGCTACCCACAATCGTTGACACATTGCTCTTCAAAATCAACAACTTGTTCAAAAATTACATTATGCCTCATTAAGCAAAACCCTAGTTCCAGAGATCCTCCAACAAATGCCTTTATGGGAAATAAAATTATACTATATGGGTACCCCTAGCTATAAATCATTGTCAGGAGTCCAATGCAACCAATGGTTCATTCATCCGAGGCTTGGTTATAATTTTATCACGATTTGCAACTCGTATCCTCAAGTTATTTAGGGACATGTTGGCAATTTGATCTAGGGGCATAAAATCTAAACTGAGAAACATAAATGAGTTCTGTAAGATCTTGCACGTTTGTTTGGCCAAGGACCACATGACCATAGTACCCACAATCACCTGACACAGTGTTATTCAAAATTGACCACTTATTCAAAAAGTGCATTATGCCTCACTAAACAAAACCCTAGTTCTAGAGATCCTCCAACAAATGATTTTCTGGGAAAAAAAATAACAATAGAGGGGTGCCCCTAGTTGTAATCTGATTCTCTGATTCCAATACAACTGATGGTTTTTCCATCCGAGTCCTGGTTAGATTTTTATCGCAAGTTGCAACTTGCCTCCTCAAGTAATTCAGGGACATGTTGACAATTTGGTCTGAGGGCATAAAATCCAAATCGAGTGGCATAATAAGTTTCGTAATCTCTCTTAAATATGTTTGGAAAATTCCCATGTGACAATGCTACCCATAATCGCATGACACAGTGTTCCTGAAAATCGACCCCTTGTTCAGAAATTGCATTGTGCCTCACTGAGCAAAACCCTAGTTCCTGAGATCCTTGAACAAACACTTTTCCAGGAAATATAATGATAGCGGAGGGGTAGCCCTAGCTATAAACCAATTCCAGGAGTCTAATGCAACCAATAGTTCATCCATCCAAGGTACGGTTAGATTTTTATCACGAGTTGAAACTCGCCTCCTCAAGTCATTCAGGGACATGTTGGCAATTTGGTTAAGGGGCATAAAATCCAAACCGAGTGACATAATCGAGTTTCGTAAGCTCCCACACATATATTTGGCCAAGGCCCACACAACCACGCTACCCAAAATCACTTGACGCTGTGTTCTTCAAAATCTACCCCTTGTTCAAAAATTGCACCATGCCTCACTGAGCAAAACCCTAGTTCCTGAGATCCTCCAACAAAAAATTATCTAGAAAATAGAATGATATTAGAGCAGAACCACTAGATATAACCTGGTTCCAGGATTCCAATGCAACTGACAATTTCTCCATCTAAGGCTCGATTAGAGTTTTATCTCGAGTTTCAACTCGACTCCTCAAGTCATTCAGGGACATGTTGACAATTTGGTTTGGGGGCATAAAATCCAAACCGAGAGGCATAAATGAGTTTCATAATATCTTGAAATTTGTTTTGGCCAAGGCCCACATGACCTCGCTACCCACAATCTCCCAATATAATGTTCTTCATAATCGACCTCTTGTTTAGAAATTGTAGTGTGCCTCATTGAGCAAAACACTAGTTCCTGAGATCCTCCAAAAAACACTTCTCTGGGCAACGAAATGACAATGGAGGGCATGTTGGGTTGTTATATTCTTTTGGATGAAATTATATTTGAGGTGAATCAACTAATGGTTGAAGTTGAGGTGGATTGACAAAAAGTTGAAGTCAAGGTGGATTGACAATAGGTCGAAGTCGAAGTAGATCGACAACAAGTCAAAGGTCGAGGGAGTCAATCGGGTAAAGTCAAAGTCAAAGATATCAACGGAAGGTCAACCGACAAGAGGTCAAATTTTGGGCATGAGACAACCGAATAAAGACTAAATTAAGGCCGTCTGGTATTCGATTGGTAAACCAGACTTGGAGTCGATTGTAATAGAATCTCGAGATTCGCAAGATTTCTAGCCAATGATATGCATGGATCTGTAACCTTTTTTTGGGCGCCAATATTTAGGGTTTTTCCTGTTGTAAATCCTATAAAGAGGCGTGTTTTAAGGCCGTAAAGGTTTTTTTTTTAAGGTAATCATAGAATGTACATTCTTAGGTTAATGCATGTGTAAGTGTAGGTTGTTGGTCATGCATATGTAAGTCGAATTGACTACAAGGTTGTTCTTGCCTGTGCAAGAGGGCATGATGTCGATTATGTCTTAGGTGTGGACCAAGGTTAGACATGTAAAATTTTATTCTGAATGAATAAGAAAACAAGAGATAAGAATGCTCAAAGTAATGTTGGTTTTCCTAATTAACGGTTTCCAGGGTAAAATCACGGTCTTCTGTGTGATTGCTTGTCATTTTCTTTCTTGATTAAATTCTTCTTCTCTTCTGCTAGGATTAGTGTGAAAGTGCCTTTCATTTCCTAACATGTGGTATCAGAGCTTAGGTCTTCCCTGACAAGTGAGTTATCAGAGCGGTGTTATGATTTGGCGATTATATCAGATCTTGATTTGCAAATCTTGAATCAGAGAACTAAACCCTAGGTATAGTAAGATTCATAAGTCATAAATTGTGTTAAAGATCGTGGTAAATAATGGCAAGAAGTTCCAGAATAGATATAGAAATATTCAATGGCCCCAATTTTGAGCTTTCGAAGCTTAAAATGGAAGATCTTCTTGTATATTAAGAACAATGGATAGTGGTATGTCTACATACCCAGCTGATAGGGATGTCGATGGAAGAATGGGAGAAACTTGAAAGAAGAGAAAGAAGTATGATTCAATTTTTTCTTGTAAATTCAGTGCTGCTGAATGTCTCGGGTGAGTATTCAGCCAAGAAACTGTGGGACAAGCTGGGAAGCTTATACCAGTCGAAATCTCTTGTAAATAAGTTGTTTCTTAGAAAGAAACCGTATCTTCTGAGGATGCGTGATGGAATTTCAGTGGCTGATCATTTAAATGTGTTTAATATCGTTTTAATCCAATTATTGTCAGTGGATATAAATATCACTTATGAGGAGAAGTGTATCATCCTATTATGTTCTTTTCCAGACTCCTGGGATAACTTAGTCATGGATATTGTTTGTAATACAACCACACTAGCGCTAGAGGACATGATCGATTCTCTGTTGTCAGAAGAAATGAGAAGAAAGAACATGGAAGGATAGACCAAATATGCTCTGGTAGTGAGAGGTCGATCAATAGACAGAGATAAAGGGAAATTTCCAGTAGAAAATTTAATTCGAAGGGTAGATCTAAATCCCTGGTTCAGCTGATGCGAAGACATTGGAAATGAAATAAAGATGGGAATTTTAAAAAGGACTGTAAGTCAAAGGAAACATAAGTCAGTGCTGGATGAGATTAGAAGTAGTTGATTGAGAGAAAGACAACCTCAGACAAGGGAGGTGATGTGCACCTGGCGTCGACTAGAACATATTCAGATCAAAATGTTTGGTTGATCGACTCATGAGAATCCTATCATATGACACCACAAAAAGAATGGTTATGTGAATATGAACGATATGATGGTGATGATGTGTTCTTGGGGGAAGACTTGACAAATAGAATTCTCGGACGGGGAAGAGTCTGACTGACACTTTAGGATGGGAGGAAAATAACCCTTCCAGGTGTGCTACACATTTCGGGTTTGGTAAGAAACCCGATATATGTCAGCAAGATGAGTGATGCAGGTGTCCATACTTTGTTTCAGAAGGATTAGTGAAAGATGGTTAAAGGTGTGATGGTCTTAATGAAATGAGTTTGGATTGGTACCCTGTACAATTTCTTGGGGAATGTTGAATCGAATGGATGCAACAATATCGTTGCTCCTGAAAATTGACTTGACTACGAATTGAACCGACTCGATGTTGACACAACTTGACTCGAAAAGAGCTAAGTCAGTTCAAATTGAATCGAAAAGACATGATGAAATCAACCTAACCATGCTATGGAACGAGAGGATGGGACATATTGGAGAAAAAGGACTTTGAGCTATGCAAAGAAAAGGTATGGTCAAAGGTTTTCCTGAATGTGGTTTAGAAGTCGACTTTTGTGAAAATTTCTTATATGGGAAACAAATTCGGGTGAGGTTCCCATTTGGAGTGACAAGGGAAAATGGGATTCTAGAATTGGTGCACAGTGATGTGTTTGGCTTGGTTATAGTGCCTTCAATAGGTGGATCCATGTATTATGTCTCCTCCATATATGATTTTTCAAGGAAGACATGGAAATATTTTATGAGGAATAAATCTGAGGTTTTTGAGATATTTAAGGAGTTTGAA
The DNA here is from genome assembly GCA_009831015.1 of Picea engelmannii. Lineage (NCBI taxonomy): Eukaryota > Viridiplantae > Streptophyta > Pinopsida > Pinales > Pinaceae > Picea > Picea engelmannii. The sequence continues at coordinate 61,671 of ML826467.1, read as the reverse complement.
TCTCTTGTGTAAAACCAAATAGAGAAGAGGATTAAAGCTCTAAGAAATGACAATGGTGGTGAATTCTGTGGAAAGGAATTTGATAAATTCTGTAAGAAGTGTGGCATAGCACGCAAAACTACCACACCATATACCCCACAAAAAAATGGATTTTTCGAGAGAATGAACATAATGTTCATGGATAAGGCAAGGACCATGCTCAATGGTGTTGGGATCGCACAAGAATTCTGGGCAGAGGCAGTCTAGACTGCAAGATATCTGGTAAATATGTCTCATTTGTTGATGCTAGTCGACATGAATCCAAATGAGGTATGGTCTGGTAAGAAGTCATCGGTGGCACATCTCAACGTATTTTTCTGTCATGCATTTGTGCATGTTCCCAAGGAAAAGAGGAACAAGTTGGATAAGAAGGTAGTCAAATGTATTTTCATTAGATAGAAAGAAGGGATGAAAGGATATAATATCTAGTATCATGCATCAAGGAGAACAATGTACAAGCGAGATGTGGTATTCAAATAAGTCAGAGGTAAGTCTGAGCCTGAGGAATTTTTTTAGACTAAGAATAATCTTGATACAATGCGGTTTGAACTGAGGAACAAATAAGATGATTTTGATGAGTCGAATGAATCTGAGAAAGACATGGAACAACTGAATATCGTGATAAGGAGGTTAGAAAGAGAAAGAAAAAAATTCAAATGGTATATTCTTCCTGACTTTCATTTTGCATTCGTGTTAACTACCATTGATGATGAGCCCAAGTCGGTCGGTGAGGCAGTCAACTCGACAGAGGGTAAACTCTGGAAGGACACCATGGTTGAAGAGATGGAGTCCTTGTACAATAATGAGGCATGGGATTTAGTCAAGTTACCTAGTGGAATAAATCTTGTCGGTATTGTTAGCACTCCGTAAATCTGTTCGACTGATAAACAAACGATAGAGGTAACTATTTCAACCAACTTTCAGACCCGAAACTAGCCTTTCGGACTTGGAGAGGGATCTCTCGAGAGACTTTGTCTCGATACAGGATATGGATTTAAACTGTAATCTAGACTTAACATCGTTAGATAATAATTTTTTGGTTCTATTGGCGCAACGGAGTAAGACCTTGGGATATGGAGCCGATTTAAGAAAACGATGGAACAAATGAATCAGTGACTAAACTTGAGAGGATAAAGGCTAAGCGAGCAACAATCCTCAGTTTAAAATCATTGTGTGTGGCAAGGAGAAAACACAGGAAGAAACTCGGAGCACCGCTGAGCATGAATTCAGAGTTAACTTTAGAGGAAATACGTTTTGTCTAAATGACACGAACAAGGGGTGTTGCGCGACAAATCCCAAGTTGAAAAATTTGTTCTGATTCAGACAAAAAAATATATGAATAAAGAGAACAAGAAGTATGTACATAAAGAAAGGAAACAATACTTCCAACTGCCACAATTAGAATCTTTTCATCAAAGCTTCAGGACTTTTTCATTAATTTCTGATCGGTCTCAAACTACATTCAATAGACATTGTCTATACTAATTTTGCCAACCAACCTGGCTTACATTGAAAAGGTAAAATATATAGGCAAGGGCACCACTTTGTCTTCCCTTCTCTCTAGCTACTGACCCTAGAACTTAGGAAACTGACTGTTCTACGCTAAATGACTCTTCGCATGATGCCTTTCCAAAAATAGAAAACAATTGCATCTGGTTGCATCATGACTTCTTGTGTTTCACCACGGGGATTCAGTTATCAACAAGGTCTCGTCATGGGGAGAGTGATGTGTCAAACCCTTCCTTCAACGAGGTATCTGGACAATCAAGTATTCTGACCGGATCCCACCATCTACTATAATGACCTTGATTTCTGTCGCGCGCTTATTTGCTAGGGCACGTGCGTGGCGAGTGGCTGTTGACTGTCGCGACCATTACCAAAACGACAAAACCATCTAAGGACGTTGCCTCCTTCAAAAATGTCAATATCCACACTCTATTCGATGATACGGGAATGAAACTCACTTAATCATGTTTCTTCTGCGTCCTGGAAAGATATGCACGAACTTTCTCCTCGACTGCTTAACCTTCTTTGCAAATATTTGCATTCCTTTCTTCTGACAACCTCTTGGTTTCACGCAACTGTACGATTGTATCCTGCACCTCTCTAAGCTGTCTCTTGAGCCATGTTACATTTCCTTCATGGCCTTGTGATGCTGACACTTCAAGGGTCTTTGGTGCCAACTACTATCTCAATTCCCTGTTTTCCTGGTAAAGTTCGGCGACAACGAGTTTCGCCTGTTTCAACTGCTGAGATGGCTCTCGAACATTAGTGCCTGCAACATCTGTCCTCCTCATTCTGCTCCCATTTCCTCGGATTGTACCTTTGATAGGTTCTTTCCGAATAATTCACATAAGTAATTATTTGAAAACCGATCTTGCGCGCGACTTGTTTGGATCTTGGGTTTCCCCAAATTCCTTGTTCTTTCTTGGCCTGCCCCTTCTCCGAGGTATTTACTGTTGGGGAGACATGGTTTCTAACATATTTCCTTCCTGTGCAACTTCTTCCGCTCTAGACTCCAAGCGATGTGATATCCTCAATTTCACGGGCAAAGGTGAGACTCGCTTCAGATCCTTGGGGGCACCTATTGTGAGTGAGAAAGAATCCTAGTTTCTTTGGGGCTTGGGTTGGGTGCTTCTGATACTTCGCACGCCCTTTATTAATTTTTTGGAGGTTTCCATGGTGCAACCCGTATTTCTCTTGCGTGCGGTGGATCTGGCAAAGTCCCAAGACGGATGATTCGATCAACCTGGGCTCGCGAGAAAAAATTACAAACAATGCCTAAACTTGATTTTCAAATAGAATGCATGCATAGCATCTGGAATTTACAACAGAGAAGGCGGGAGGAGGAAATGTGCCAAGGAACACTAAATTCATGGCGACTGGATGTTTCTAAATGGACTACATATTTTCCATAGCACATCTGCGCATGTAAAGTACAACTGATAAGGGTTGCAGAGCATATATGATACAGGCGCCACTATTTTTCATTATTCTATCCTTCATAATGAGCTGATAATGGTTATTGCACTTGCCGATGTGACTTTTATTAAAAAATTGCCTAGATTTGTGGCACGTAGAAAATCCTTTTTTGACAAGACCCGACTCTTTGGGAACAAACTCGTACTTATTTATGCATGTTTGGACTTTGACATCCCTTCCCGAATCCAAGGGCCAATCGACCACCTTCTGACTTCGACCCCTTTGTTGTTACATACCTGACCTCACATGCTTTGACACAAGGGCCATAACTCGACTAAAACTGACTCTAATTGAAGAGAAAATTGGCGGTGCTAACAACTGGCTCCAACGGGGATGCTATCATCCCCACGAGGTAGCAAAGAATAGTAGAACAGGTGCCTAAGCATTGGGCCTTATTCGACTTTCAGACACTGAAATATGAAAGACAAAACACAACCTAAACCTATACATGTAGTTTCTAAAAGATTCAACATAATCTCAAGGCCTTCACTTCGGGCTTCAATTTTCTGTTGACATAATGACTCGACACAAAATATAAAATGACTATTTACAATGACACGTGACTTAAACGGATTTTATTTCATCAGATAATGTTTGAGGAACCTGCCGTTTACAGGCCCCCAATCAACACACTCTCCATTTATTTCTTTCAGGAAATAATCATTATTTCCATAGTATGCACCGATTTTGAATGGAACCATCCATCTATTATCAAATTTTTCGTGCTTTCCTTTATCCTCATTCCTCGCGTCCCATTTCAAAACCAGATCACCCAACCGAAACACCTCTTTCTTAGAACGTTTGTCAAAGGTTTTCTTCATCCTTTCCTAGTGGAGTTGTGATCGATTGTACACTTGTTCCCTCATTTGTTGTGTGTGGACCAACTGATTTATTCTCCTCTGCGTGTCATTTGGCTCGACCTTCTGCTCTTGCTTTAATTTTCTGACAGGCAACCCTAGTGTGGTAGGGAAAATTGCGTTTGCACTGTATACAATCTGGAAAGGTGACATTGAGATGGAATTCTTCGTGGTAACTTGGTATTCCCACAGTGCATAGATAAGCTTTTTATGCCAAGCTTTCTTATTTTCTTGCAAGAGTCTTTTGATGATCTTGGTCAAGATTTTATTTAATGATTTCGCTAATCCGTTTCCCTATGGGTAGTATGCCGTAGAATGCCCCAAGGTTATATTGTAATCCTAACAAAACTTCTCCATATTATTGGAATTGAATGCGGCTGCGTTGTCCGTTATGATCTTGATGGGGCATCTGAATCTTGACAAGATGTTTGCCTCTAGATATTGGATGATGACTGCTTCGCATGGATCGCTTCTATCCATTTCGAGAAGTAGTCAGTGGCTGTGAGTATCCATTTATGTTGCAATGAGGATGGCAGATTTATTTCCCCTATGAAATCCAAACCCCATTGCATAAAAGGTGCTTCGACTGAGATCGACTTTAGTGGCAAGGGCTACAACTTTCTTCTTTCGTCGAAAATCTGACACTTGTGGGATTTGGACACTTCTTTGTATACATCTGTGATGATGGTAGGCCAATAGTAACCCGCTATTAGGAGTTTGTGTGTGGTGTTTTTCCAGTAATGGTGGCCTTTGCAGTATCCCTTGTGAAATTCTTCGATAACTCATTTTGCATCGTTTTCCAACAAACAAATCAGCAATATCCCTCCAGGATCTTTCCAGTATAGTGAACTATCCAAGATGCAGAACTTAATCGCTTTGAGCTTTATAAATCTATATTTGGTCTTACTTAAACCTGGAGGGTCTTCCAAGTTCCTTATCACATAGATTATGTCTGTATACCACGACGAATCGACGAAATCCTGAGATACCTGCGCAGTCGTTTCTTTCTAAGGGTTCTCTGACAGATCGGAAATGAAATTGATATCCACAACATTGCAGTCTGACTGCGCCATCAGCTTCACAAGGCCCTGACCCTTAATTAGTTTCATAGGCTTAATATCCAAGTCATATTCCAACATGGCCGCTATCCACTTACCTCTCCCCCCTTCAGGTGAGTCAAGATATCCTTGATTGAGTTGTTGGGCACGTAAGCAATAATGTGGGAGTGTAAAATGTACGTCCTGAACTCCTTTAGGGATTTTACTAAGGCGTATGCTTATTTCTCCATAATGTCGTAAATTAGTGGAGCATCCCTCAGTGTCCTGCTGAAATAGGCTATGGGTTTTTCAAAGTTCTGATTATCTTTCTATAAAATAACATTGGTAATTGTATGCTTTGAGGTGAATGAAAACAGGATGAAGTCTTTCGTGAAGTCTGAGCTGGCCAATACAAGAGATTTAGTCAGTGCCACTTTGATATCTTCGAATGATTTCCTAGCTTCCAAGTTCCTCTTGATCTCGTTCCCATTTCTAAGCATGCAGGTGATATGTTTTATAATTTCTGCCAGGTTCGGGATGAATCTTCTCAAGAAGTTTACTTTTCCCAGGAAGGATTGCACTTCCTTCTTACTACACGGAGTTCCAATTTTTAGGATTTGTTCAACCCTATTGGGATCTCTTAATGACCTCTTTCGAGATAATGTGCCCTAAAAAATTCCCTTATTCCATCTTGAAATGTGACTTCTTCGGATTCAGTGATATGCTGAATTTCATGCACTTCTGGAAAACTTTCTTCATATGCTCGAGGTGTTGTTTTTCGGAGTCAGAGTATACCATGATGTCATCCAAGTAGATCACAATGAACTTGTCCTTTTCTTCAGCAAATTCTATGTCCATTTCCATATGGAAATTATCTCTCCAACATTCATCAGGAAGAAAGGCATCTTGGCATACATGAACGTCCCCCATGGCGTTGTAAAATATGTCTTTTCCCTGTCATCTAGGTGGACCATGATATGATTATAACCTGAAAAACTGTCCAGCATGGAAATCTTCTGGTACCCCAATACCTTTTGCAGAATATAGTCCATTTTACGGAGATGGTAGTGGTCCTTGAGGGACACTTTGTTTAAGTTTCGAAAATCCACACACAATCTTATTTCGCCGCTCTTTTTTCTAACAGGTACCAAGTTGGATAACCACTTAGAAACCTTAAATAAACTATAATTTTATCTTCGAAGAGTTTCTTTACCTCCTTTTCGATTAGAGGCAATAGTAGGGGATTTATCCATCACAACTTTTGTTTGAAATCCCTCTGATCTTCTTTGAGAGGGATGACATGCTGAATCACTTTAGTATCATACACCTTCAAATCATCATAACTCCAAGAGAAAACATCGGGGAAATCCTTCATGATCTTGATGTATTCTTGTTTGACCTCTTGACTGAGTGTTTTTGACAATTTGATTATTTTCAGGTTCTCCTGAGTCTCAATGTTGCACTGTTCAACATCTTCATCATTTGCAGTGATTTTGGGATTTCTAGCCACGTCGTTTTCATCAAACAAATTTTCCAACGGAACTAGCCCCTTTGGGATGATGTTATTTTTCTTTTGTACTATGTCCCTTCCCGATATCTGGTTCTGGAAAGGGTCATCATTGCTGCATGCATCTACACTCCCATCTTCGTCGCAACAACACTCATCATCAATGTTTATGTTAGATAACTCGTCGCTCATTCGGAGAAATATCTCCACCTATTTTTTGTCCTCAAACACCTGCCAATTTTTGATATTATCAGAAACAGTCGACCTGTGTTTGACTTCGATCTTGTATTTTCTATTTGGGAAGATGGGAATTTTAAAAACTGAGGCGGAGGTGGACAATGCATCGATGATATGATTTTTCCCCCTTGGGATAGTAGATAAATCATACTCCAATAATTCTTCGAGGAGGTCCAGCGCCAAGTTTCTGTATGCTCTCAGCCTGGGGTGTTTGGATTGATATATTCCTTTCACCTGTTTTATAACCAGCTCGGAGTCTCCACGCACTGATATCCTCTTTGCGCCTAATTCTTTCAAAACCTTCAGGCCCAAAATCAATGCCTCATACCCGACCATGTTGTTTGTACATTCGGATGCGATCTTGTACGAGCATAGTTTTATGCCCACCTTGGGGGAGCTTATCAATACGCTGACCCCTGCTCCTTCCTTATTGACCGTTCCATCGAAACTCATGTTCCATATTGCATTTTCCACGTGGTTCTTTGTGTTGGCACACTCTGTCGCTTTTCGTGTGGTTTCCTCATCGGCTGTCATGCTGGTTGTTGGCCCTTCCTCTTCAAATATTAGGTCATTGTAGAATATGGAGGAACTGACCTCAGTTTCGACGAATTAGATAGGATGGTTATTTGGTTGCGTCTTACTGCTTACCATGTATTTTAATAACGCTTCTTTGTAAAGTTGTCTATCCTAGCCAAAGATAGGAATGGTGGAATATGACATGTCCATTTGCAGAGTCCCCTTTAACTTCACATCCCATGACTTGGAAAACAACATGCCAAAATTAGGGGGTATGTCTTCCATGACCACGTCCATAACCATGTTTTTCGAAGGAATTTGGGCAAGTGATACGACCAAATCCTTGATGAGACCCAAGCACTTGACTTTCCTAGAATCAAAATAAAATAGGTCCTTATAGGGCCTGGTGATGTCCAAACCCAACTCATCCATGATCAACTTTGGCATGAGGTTGTGCGACGCCCCTGGATATAGCATGGAATTATGTAGGGTCATGTCATGGATTTTTAGACTGACATAGAACGAGGGCACGTCCTAAGTATCACTTGTCTCCTCAACACGCAGACCAAACATAATAGCAGGGTGATCGTCTTGGATGTTCAAAGTGCCGGGCGTTTGTCCCATTTTAAGCATTTTAATGATCTGTTCTCGATATTCACCCTTTTTGACAAGTTCGTTAAAAGGGACAAAGATTTTAATTTTAGCCATTTCATGATCGAAGTTAAAGGGAGGACAAACCTTCTCTACCTCTTTTCCACACACTTCCCAGCTTATTTCCGACGCTTTCCTTGGGGCTTCCTCATTTGACTTTACCTTTTCAGTTGCATCCTTGGTCAGGTTGTCCAGCTTCAGTTGGCTTGTGGAAGGGGTGTCCGCAAGAGGTTTCCTTATGGATATTGTCTGTTGAGGTTCGATAGACGCCTCCTTGCTCCTGAGGTTATATTTCTTCTGAAACTGCATGATGGCATTTTGATAACCATTTATGAACTCTTTCGTCTCCCAAGACAACGTGTCATTTGTCTCAAGTATCATATCATCATTTTCTCTCATGTACTGATCATGTTCTCCCTTTTTCAAAAACATGTGTAGGTTCTTGTCATTGCAATAATGCATTTGGTCTTCGAACATCCGATCGAAGTCTTCATCCATGTAGTTGTTTTGGAACAAAGGCCTTGTTTGTTGGTCACCCTGATATCTCTTCTCCCTCTGTTCCCTCTGTCTAATATGAGGAAATTGGACCCTTCAGAGGTTCTGATTTGTAGGTTGGGGGTCATGTTGTTCTCGGGTGGCAGGTTTGTTTCCCATGGACATTCTCTCCATCAGTTTCTCTATCTTCTTCATCATCAAGTCGAACTTGTCATCTGAGGATGGATATGTCGATGGCTATGCGTCCCCTTGGGGTCTCTTATCGCCTCTATTGAATATCTGTTTGATCTTCCCCGACGCCATTATATTTACCTCAACTTCGATTGTGTCGTTCATCATTGCGTCTAGATTTGATGATCTTATTTCTCTCAACAGAAAAAAAAAAATCGCTATCGAAGGAGTCGACATATCACAACTATGCAACCCCGGGGGGTGGCTGAACTTCTGTAGGAATCGAGTTATAAACCTTCATCAAATAGGCTGAGAATTCTTGCATCGTGTCCTCCAATGCCATCTTCATATTATTGTATTCTGTTAACAGCTACAAGGGGTTCTTCTTGTCTCCCCATATAGTAATGAAAGATGTCTTGAACGTGATGAAGTATCGAATGCTTGGAGCCAGGAGGGATTTGAACCATTTCCTCACCTCCCCCAAAAGGCTCTATGTGAACAACCTCATTTTCGCGTCTGCATAGTCCACCTCCTCTAGGCCGATGAAATCGTTGAACCAATCCAGATGCCTCTGGGATGAAATGTTCCCTTCAACATCGTAGAGATTAATCCTCTGGCTATAATTTTGGGGAAAATCATGCAGTTGGGGTTGCAGAACGAGGGGGGGGAATCTGGTGGCCATGGCTCTAGGAGGGTTGGGGATTTCAATGATATTATTAGATATCAGGGCTTGGAATCTCTTCTGGTCGAAAACTATCTCATCCAAGATGGTTTCCGACTTAGACCTGAACATGGTTTGCTCAAATAATGTTTCAAACTCAAGGTCTTCAATTCTTTTTGCACCGTCTTTGGGTAATGACAGGCTACTGTCCAGGTAATACAACGGGTCCAGCGCTTGCTCTCTAGTCCTACGTAGAAGTTTCTCTAGGTCGCACACAAGCTCTACAGGGTTTGGGTCAAGATTTTCTCTCGTATAGATCGTCTTCGGAGCCAGGGTTCCTGAACTGCACTACTTGGTGCTACTGGTATTTTTGACTGGATTCGCTAGGGTAAAGGTTTCAACTAGTGTAGACATTTTTCCCTATGTTACCGTCAGGAGTCAAAACTGTAACTCTAGTCATTTTCCCTGGGAAAATTTATTCAATTCCATCCCCAACAACGGCGCCAAAATGTTAGCACTTCGTAAATCTATTTGGATGATAAACATATGACAGAGGTAACTATTTCAACCAACTTTGAGACCCAAAACTAGCCTTTCAGACCTAGAGAGGGCTCTCTCGGGAGACTTTGTCTCAATACAGGATATGGCTTTAAACTATTGGCTAGAATTAACACCATTAGATAATAATTTTTTGGTTCTATTGGCACAAGAGAGTAAGACCTTGGGCTATGGAGTCGATTTAAGAAAATGATGGAGCAAATGACTCAGTGACTGAAATTGAGAGGATAAAGGCTAAGCGAGCAACAATCTTCAGTTTAAAATCATTGTGTGTGGAAAGGAGAAAATACAGGAAGAAACTCGGAGCACCAATGAGGATGAATTCAGAGTTAAATTTAGAGGAAATATGTTTTGTCTAAATGGCGCAAACAAGGGGTGTTGCGCGACGAATCCTAGGTTCGAAAATTCATTATGATTCAGACAGAAAACGATATGAATAAACAGAACAGGACGTACGTACACAAAGAAAGGAAACAATACATCCAACTGATACAATTAGAATCTTTACATCAAAGCTTGAGGACTTTTGCATTAAGTTCCGATTGGTCTCAAACTACATTCAATAGACATTGTCTATAATAATTTTGCCAACCAACTTGGCTTACATTGAAAAGATAAAATCTATAGGCAAGGGTGTCACTTGGGCTGCCCTGCTCTCTAGCTACTATCCCTAGAACTTAGGAAATTGATTGTTCTAAACTAAATGACTCTTCGCATGACGCCTTTCCAAAAATAGAAAACAACTGCATCTGGTCGCATCATGACTGCTTGTGTTCTGCCACGGGGAATCGGTTATCATCAAGGTCTTGTCATGGGGAGAGTGATGTGTCAAAGCCTAAATTTGATGAGGTATCTGAATGATCAAGTATTTTGATAGGCTCCCACCATCTACTGTAACGGCCTTGATTTTTGTCGTGCGTTGCTTTGTTGGGGTGCGTGCGTGGCGAGTGGCTATTGACTGTCGCGACCGTTACCAAAATGAAAAAACGTATAAGGATGATGCCTCCTTCAAAAATATCAAGATATGTGCTATGTTCAATGATACGAGAATGAAACTCAGTTAATTATGTATCTTTTGCGCGCTGGCAAGATCTGCGTGAACTTTCTCCTCAACTGCTTCACCTTCTCTAAAAATATTTGCATTCCTTTCTTCTAACAGCCTCTGCATTTCGCATAGTTGTATGATTGTATCCTACGCCTCTCTGAGCTGTCTCTTGAGCCATGTTACATTTCCTTCGTGGCCTTGTCATGCTTACACTTCAAGGGTCTTTGCAGCCAATTTATGTCTCAGTTCCCTTTTTTCCTCGTAAAGTTCGGCGACAACGAGTTTCGCCTGTTTCAGTTGTTGAGATGGCTCTCGAACATTAGTTCCTGCGGAATCTATCCTCCTCATTCTTCTCCCACTTCCTCGGCTTGTACATTCGAAAGGTTCCAACCCAATAGCGTGCATAAGCAATTCTTTAGCAGCCGATATTGCGCATGCTTGTTTGGAACATGGGTTTCCCCAACTTCCTTGTTTTTACTTGGCCTACCCCTTCTCTAGCGTATTTGTTGTTGGGGAGATAGGGCTTCTAACGTATTTCCTTCCTACGCAACTTCTTTCATTCTAGACTCCGAGCGGTGTGATATCCTCGCTTCCGCGGGAAAAGATGAGACTCCCTTCGGATCCTTGGGGGTGCTTGTTGTGAGTGAGAAAGAATCCTAGTTTCTTTTGGGCTTAGGTCGGGCGCTTCTACCACTTCGTGAACCCTTTAGTATGTTTTGGGAGGTTTCCATGGTGCAACCCGTATTTTTATTACACACAGTGGATCTGAAAAAGGCCCAAGATGAAGAATTTGATCAACCTAGGCTTGCGAGAAAAAATTACAAACAATGCATAACCCCGATTTGCGAATAGAATGCGTGTAGAGCACCTGGAATTTATAACAGAGCAGGCAGGAGGAGGAAACGTGCCAAGGAACACTAAAGTCATGTCGACTGGATGTTTCAAAATGAACTACAGATTTTACATAGCACATCCGCTCATGTAAAGTACAATTGATAAGGGCTACAGAGCATACATGATACAAACGCCACGATTTTACATTCTTCCAGCTTTCATAATGAGTTGATAATAGTTATTGCACTTGCTGATGCGACTTTTATTAGCAACTTGCCTAGACCTGGGGCACGTAGAAACTCCCTTTTTGGCAGGACCTGACTCTTTGGGAATAGACTTATACTTATTTACGCATGTTTGGACTCTAACATCCCTTCCTGACACCAAGGGCCAACTCGCCACCTGCTGACTTCAACCACTTTGTTGTTACGTACCTGACCTCACATGCTTTCACACATGGACCATAACTCGACTAAAACTGACTCTAATTGAAGAGAAAAATGGTGGCGCTAACAAGTATCAAGTGGGTGTTCAAGAAGAAGATGAATGAATGACACATGATATTTTTTCCCCTGTTGTAAAACTAAATTACATTAGAATACTAATGTCTCTGGCTGTAGCATTTGATCTGGATATAGAACAGATGGATGTGAAGAGAACGTTCCTACATTGGGACCTAGAAGAAGAAATCTACATGAAAAAACCAAAAGGATTTCTAGTAAAGAGAAAGCAAAAGTTGGTGTGAAAAATCAAAATATCCCTTTATGGTCTAAAGAAATCACCAAGGATGTGGTACCACAAGTTTGACACATACATCCTTAGTTTGGGATTTGTGAGAAGCAAAGTTGATCACTGCATATATTTCAAGGAAGAAGGTGGGCATTTCATATATGTAGCTTTGTATGTCGATGACATGTGTCTGATTGGAAACAACATGGATGTAACAAAGGAGGTGAAGAAGCAATTATCCTCCAAGTTAGACATGAAGGATTTCGGTGTAGCTAACTCCATTATGGGAATGGAGATTAAGATTGATCAATCCGCTAGAAAGATCTGGTTGAATCATACGTATTATATTGAAACAATTATGAAACGTTTCAACATACAAGCTTGCAAACCGATGAAGGTGCCAATTCCTGTGGGAGCAAGGCCTACTGCTGAACAGTTTCTAAAGAATAGAAAGCAATAGAGGACATGGCACATGTTCCATATGCAAGTGCAGTTGGTATTCCAATGTATGTGATGGTCTACACTTGACCATAAATTTTCCATGCAGTGGGAGTGTTGATAAGGTACATGTTGACACCTGGAAAGGATAACTGTACAACTATCGAGAGAGTATTCAGGTATTTGTGTGGAACAAGGGACTATGCTATATGATACTTGTTAGCACTAGAATTCACCCTCCGATTTCAGAGAGGGTAATCCCAATACCCATCAGAGTTTTATGTCATAGGTTGGTTTTAAAATGGTCAAATGGGCGTAGACTCAAGATGATATCATTTTAACTGAGAAAACTGGACTGGTATGCACATGCAGGTGAGGTCTGGAATCAACTTCAGTCAGTAAGTTGGAGTAAGGGTGAGTAGAGGGAAGAATTTGGTGAGGAGAGTGTAGAGGTTTGTTGTGGACATCAGGTCTTCCAACAACCTAAGGAGGAAAAACTTAAATGCAAGATCCCCTTGAATTCAAATCTCAAAGAAACTGAAAGAAATTATAACAACACTATAATGTAACATTCATCATAATACATTCATAAAAATCCATGTGAATCAGTTATTCATGAACTCTCTCAGTATCAGAGGCAAATAAGATGGAGAAGAAACTGAATTTAATTAAACAAGATGTCTCAAAAAACAAATACATAACCAGAGAACCAATGTTCTTCATCAAAAGTTTACAATACGGGAGCATTGCTCAACCATCCTCCTTTAAAAAATCCCAGAACTCCACATATATACTCAAAATAATTCTCCATCCTCGGTAGAGGCATGCTCAAACCACTGCATTCAAGGCTCGACGTATGCATCTTCTTCTGTCAGTCTGCACCGGCATTCTCCTGTCAGACGTGAGCTCAGATTAGTATGGGCCCTGCAGAAAAACTGGCTCGCAGGGTTACCATGGGCTGACGGTCCGCCTCCACTGCCAGATATTCCATGATTTTCATTTATGGGGTGAGGTGAGGCTTCAACCACCTTCCCCTGCTTTCATTTAATTCTTCATCAGGATCAGAATGAGGCCAAGTCAATTTGGCACATGGAGAACGTGGTGACCCCTTCTGCGACAACATCGATGTTTTGGCCTTGGGCGTAGCTCATGTGAACTCTGCACCTTTACCTGCATACGACCTCATGCCATGACCCAATGCTTATCCCCTATGAAATTTTAGGATTTCGCATTTCGGGAGTCTTCACTCCACTTGATTCCCAAAATCCCGATGCTCTAACTCGCGAAATGGCCTCTCTTAGATTGACGGTCGGATCTGCTATGCATCCGACGACCATGATTGCATCCCGGAAACCCCATTCACCAGTCGATAAACATGTACTTACTCTTCTTTGTGGCCCTTCATTTCTATATGACCTTGGGCCATGACCTGGGGCTCTGTCCCCGAATGTTTTTGAGACTTCCCTTTTTGGGGAATCAAGGTGTTGCTTCCTGTCAAACCTCCGATTTGCAAAACCGGGATTTTGGGATTTTTCGTTTTGCGAACTTTCATCGTGCTCCATGCTAAAACTATGACTCACGAAATTGTGAATTCTCTAATCTACTACCATGTGCCCCTCCAATTTGGATTTCCCAAATATTCTTCGCACTTCAGGACTCGGTGGTTTCGCGCCTTCCTCACTTCAAAATTGCCAAAGTGGCATTCGTCACTGTCCCGATATGCATGCGCCTTAGCACAACGCGCCCCAACATTGGATGAGACATAGTTGTGGGTTTTGTAAGCCCCCTTCTTTCGCATTTGGTCATCTAATGGCCAACTCTTAAGGGAAAACACCCCCCTACAAGAATATGTGATAACATTAGGCTCCATGGGGGATAGAGTCCTCCCTGCGAGGCTCTAAGATATCTTTTGCAGTTCCAGTTGCCTTCTGTTGGGCTATGGAGTCAAGCTCAAAATAACCTACTGAGGAATATAGGCCGATAAGTAAAAGATAAAAATAAACACACATGCTCCATGGAGCTTATTTATCTACAGTGCTAAACTAATTTATTTTTACACAGTGCTAGGTGAAAGCAAATTTCCAACATAGCCATTCAAGTAACTCCCTGACTGGAATTTCCTTTACTTTGTCAATGATTGATAAAAAACGATGCAACCATGACAACAGAACGGTTACATCCTTCAAATTTCCTCTAAAGGTTGAAGTTGAGAAAAATCTAGGCGGCTCTAAGGCATGAAGGAAATACATCTCCATGTACTCGCTGATAGGCTCATAGAATGAGTGGAAAACTCTGGAAAATTTGTAACAGACAACCCGATCTACTCCACAAATTCTCACACATGGATGAATATCTCTGATAATCATAGGTGGATGAGAAGATGATGCAGGCAGACTGGTCTTAGGTGGTGGTTGCTCACCTATAGGCTCTGGGCAGTCTATGAACTGCCCCTTCTGCTTCTTCTTTTCTTCTTTATGGATTTCCCAAGGGTCAGAGTCATGATCATCATAAACAAGACCCATGGGAAATATTTTCTCTTTAATATGCTTCTTAGGATGGTTGATTTTCTCATGATGATTTTCATTAATGAATAGAGGACAAGGCTTTGTTGTATGCTCTTGGAAATCCGACATATCCAACTCATAATCTGATTCATAGTTGTCATATACAGGCTGGCTAGTCTCCAGGTCAGCAAATTGCGACGATGTGGGGCCCTGTTGATCTTCATCCGAATAATCATCAAAGATACGGACAACATGCACCTCAGGAGCAGAATGCAAGGCCTCTACAACTATGAAATCTTCATTATCATCCTCAATAGAGCTGTCAAGAACATCGACCTCAAGGACTGGAAAATCCTCTGTGCTTTCTTCAGATTCCAACCTTTCTAGTTTGGCAAAGACATATTTTATCATTTTAATCAACTCAACCAAAGAATATTCTTCCTCCTCACAGCCTTCCTCCTCATAGATTTCATAGCTTTCATTCAAAACAATCATACCTTGAACACAGTCTTTATATTATTCACAACAATTATGAAAAATTAACTCAGAGGAATAATACCTTTGACAATGCTTATTGAAAGCTACATGAAATTATTCCAGGGAGGAGATGCTAAGGGGGTAAGGAGAGGTACCATTCACGAGCATCCCCTGCTAATGAGAACATGAACATTTTTAATAATACATCCTCATGATGTATCTCCCAATGATGCATGAGTTCATGAAACTCACAGAGTGCTAAGTAGGGTTTTCCTCTTTATGCTCTTTAAATATGGTCAAAAAATCACCTCATTCATCCATACTAGGAACAACATTTGGAAAACCAGGAACATAGGAGAAATTAAAAGGAGCAAACCTTCAAGCTAGAATTTTGTCCATTTCAGACCAGTGGAGTCGCTAATCGATTCTTTAGCCATGGAGTCGCAAGTGAATGATATGCAATCTGAGTGTGTCTAGTATTTGTTCCCCATCAAAGACCATATTTGATCGTTGTGTTCTCCTAGGGAGCGTCAAGTGTATCTAGAAGCAGTTGCACTAAAATAGTGGAGTCTCCAGGTGCAAGCTCAATCTTCAGAGGTTCTTATATTTGATGCACCTTGAAAATTAGAAGTCCGTTGTTGTTCTACCCAGGGAAAGGTATTCAATTCATTCCCTAGAAACAGTGCCAGAAATGTTAGCACTAGAAGTCACCCTCTGATCGCAGAGAGGGTAAGCCCAGTACCCATCATATTTTTATGTCACAGGTTGGTTTTAAAGTGGTCAAATGGGAGTAGAATAAATATGATATCATTTTAACTGAGAAAACTGGACTGGTATGCACATGCAGGTGAGGTCTGGAATCAAATTAAGTTAGTAAGTTGGAGTAAGGGTGAGTAGAGGGAAGAATTTGGTGAGGATAATGTAGAGGTCTGTTGTGGACATCAGGTCTTCCAACAGCCTAAGGAGGAAAAACTTAAACGTAAGATCCTCTTGAATTCAAATCTCAAATAAACTGAAAGAAATTATAACAACACTATAATGTAATATTCATCATAATACAACCATAAGAATCCATGTGAATCAGTCATTCATGAAATCTCTTAGTATCGGAGGAAAATAAGATGGAGAAGAAACTGACTTTCATTAAACAAGATGTCTCGAAAAAAAAACACATAACCAGAGAACCAGTCAATTTCTCAAAAAACAAGATGTCTCAAAAAACAAATACACTTCAAGGGTCTTTGCAGCGAATTTCTGTCTCAGTTCCCTTTTTTCCTTGTAAAGTTCGGTGACAACGAGTTTCTCCTGTTTCAGTTGTTGAGATGGCTCTCGAACATTAGTTCCTACAGAATTTGTCCTCCTCATTCTTCTCCCACTTCCTTGGCTTGTACATTCGAAAGGTTCCAACCCAATAGCGTGCATAAGCAATTCTTTAGCAGTCGATATTGTGCGTGCTTGTTTGGAACATGGGTTTCCCCAACTTCCTTGTTTTTACTTGGCCTACCCCTTCTCTGGCGTATTTGTTGTTGGGTAGATAGGGCTTCTAACGTATTTCCTTCCTACGCAACTTCTTTCATTCCAGACTCCGAGCGGTGTGATATCCTCGCTTCCGCGGGAAAAGATGAGACTCCCTTCGGATCCTTGGGGGTGCTTGTTGTGAGTGAGAAAAAATCCTAGTTTCTTTTGGGCTTAGGTCGAGCACTTCTACCACTTCGTGCACCCTTTAGTATGTTTTGGGATGTTTCCATGGTGCAACCCTTATTTTTCTTACACACAGTGGATCTGACAAAGGCCCAAGACGAATAATTTGATCAACCTAGGCTTGCGAGAAAAAAATACAAACAATGCATAACCCCGATTTGCGAATAGAATGCGTGTAGAGCACCTGGAATTTATAACAGAGCAGGCAGGAGGAGGAAACGTGCCAAGGAACACTAAATTCATGTCGAATGGATGTTTCAAAATGAACTACAAATTTTACATAGCACATCCACTCATGTAAAGTACAGTTGATAAGGGCTACAGAGCATACATGATACGAACGCCACGATTTTACATTCTTCCAGCTTTCATAATGAGTTGATAATAGTTATTGCACTTGCTGATGCAACTTTTATTAACAACTTGCCTAGACCCGGGGCACGTAGAAACTCCCTTTTTGGCAGGACCCGACTCTTTGGGAATAGACTCATACTTATTTACGCATGTTTGGACTCTAACATCCCTTCCTGACTCCAAGGGCCAACTCGCCACCTGCTGACTTCAACCCCTTTGTTGTTATGTACCCGACCTCACATACTTTGACACATGGACCATAACTCGACTAAAACTGACTCTAATTGAAGAGAAAAATTGTGGCGCTAACAAGTATCAAGTGGGTGTTCAAGAAGAAGATGAATGAATGACACATGATATTTTTTCCCCTGTTGTAAAACTAAATTACATTAGAATACTAATGTCTTTGGCTGTATCATTTGATTTGGATATAGAACAGATGGATGTGAAGAGAACGTTCCTACATGGGCACCTAGAAGAAGAAATCTACATGAAAAAACCAAAAGGATTTCTAGTAAAGAGAAACCAAAAGTTGGTGTGAAAAATCAAAATATCCCTTTATGGTCTAAAGAAATCACCAAGGATGTGGTACCACAAGTTTGACACACACATCCTTAGTTTGGGATTTGTGAGAAGCAAAGCTGATCACTGCATATATTTCAAGGAAGAAGGTGGGCATTTCATATATGTAGCTTTGTATGTCGATGACATGTGTCTGATTGGAAACAACATGGATGTAACAAAGGAGGTGAAGAAGCAATTATCCTCCAAGTTAGACATGAAGGATTTTGGTGTAGCTAACTCCATTATGGGAATGGAGATTAAGATTGATCAATCCGCTAGAAAGATCTGGTTGAATCATACGAAGTATATTGAAACAATTATGAAACGTTTCAACATACATGCTTGCAAACTGATGAAGGTGCCAATTCCTGTGGGAGCAAGGCCTACTGCTAAACAGTTTCTAAAGCATAGAAAGCAATAGAGGACATGGCACATGTTCCCTATGCAAGTGAAGTTGGTATTCCAATGTATGTGATGGTCTGCACTTGACCATAAATTTTCCATGCAATGGGAGTGTTGATAAGGTACATGTTGACACCTGGAAAGGATAACTGTACAATTGTCGTGAGAGTATTCAGGTATTTGTGTGGAACAAGGGACTATGCTATATGATACTTGTTAGCACTATAATTCGCCCTCCGATTTCAGAGAGGGTAAGCCGAATACCCATCAGAGTTTTATGTCACAGGCTGGTTTTAAAGCGGTCAAATGGGCGTAGACTCAAGATGATATCATTTTAACTTAGAAAACTGGAATGGTATGCACATGCAGGTGAGGTTTGGAATCAACTTCAGTTAGTAAGTTGGAGTAAGGGTGAGTAGAGGGAAGAATTTGGTGAGGAGAGTGTAGAGGTCTGTTGTCGACATCAGGTCTTCCAACATCCTAAGGAGGAAAAACTTAAATGCAAGATCCCATTGAATTCAAATCTCAAAGAAACGGAAAGAAATTATAACAACACTATAATGTAATATTCACCATAATACATTCATAAAAATCCATGTGAATCGGTCATTCATGAACTCTCTTAGTATCAGAGGAAAATAAGATGGAGAAGAAACTGACTTTAATTAAACAAGATGTCTCAAAAAACAAATACATAACCAGAGAACAAGTGTTCTTCATCAAAAGTTTACAATACGGGAGCACTACTCAACCATCCTCCTTTAAAAAATCCCAGAACTCCACATATATACTCAAAATAATTCTCCATCCTTGGTAGAGGCATGCGCGAACCACTGCATTCAAGGCTCGACGTATGCATCTTCTTCTGTCAGTCTGCACCTACATTCTCCTGTCAGACGTGAGCTCAGATCAGTATGGGCCCTGCAGAAAAACTGGCTCGCAGGGTTACCATGGGCTGACGGTCCGCCTCCACTGCCAGATCTTCCATGATTTTCATTTATGGGGTGAGGTGAGGCTTCAACCACCTCCCCCCTCTTTCATTTAATTCTTCATTAGGATCAGAATGAGGCCGAGTCAATCTGGCACCTGGAGAATGTCCTGACCCCTTCTGTGACAACATCGATGTTTTGGCCTTGGGCGTAGCTCATGTGAAATCTGCACCTTTACCAGCATACGACCTCATGCCATGACCCAATGCTTATCCCCTATGAAATTTTAGGATTTCGCGTTTCGAGAGTGTTCACTCCACTTGATTCCCAATATCCCGATTCTCTAACTCGCGAAATGGCCTCTCTTAGATTGACGGTCGGATCTGCTATGCATCCGATGACCATGATTGCATCCCGGAAACCCCATTCACCAGTCGATAAACATGCACTTACTCTTCTTTGTGGCCCTTCATTTCTATATGACCTTGGGCCATGACCCGGGGCTCTATCCCCGAATGTTTTTGAGACTTCCCTTTTTGGGGAATCGGGGTGTTGCTTCCTGTCAAACCTTCGATTTGCGAAACTGCGATTTTGGGATTTCGCGTTTTGCGAACTTTCATCGTGCTCCATGCTAAAACTATGACTCACGAAATTGTGAATTATCTAATCTACTGCCATGTGCCCCTCCAATTTGGATTTCCCAAATATTCTTCGCACTTCAGGACTTGGTGGTTTCACGCCTTCCTCACTTCAAAATTGCCAAAGTGGCATTCTTCACTGTCCCAATATGCATGCGCCTTAGCACAACGCGCCCCAACATTGGATGATACATAGTTGTGGGTTTTTTAAGCCCCCTTCTTTCGCATTTGGTCATCCAATGGCCAATTCTTAAGGGAAAACACCCCCCTACAAGAATATGTGATAACATTAGGCTCCATGGGGGATAGAGTCCTCCCTGCGAGGCTCTAAGATATCTTTTGCAGTTCTAGTTGCCTTCTGTTGGGCTATGGAGTCAAGCTCAAAACACCCTGCTGAGGAATATAGGCCGATAAGTAAAAGATAAAAATAAACACACACGCTCTATGGATCTTATTTATGTATAGTGCTAAACTAATTTATTTTTACACAGTGCTAGGTGAAAGCAAATTTCCACCATAGCCATTCAAGTAACTCCCTGACTGGAATTTCCTTTACTTTGTCAATGATTGATAACAAATGATGCAACCATGACAACAGAACGGTTACATCCTTCAAATTTCCTCTAAAGGTTGAAGTTGAGAAAAATCTAGGCGGCTCCAAGGCATGAAGGAAATACATCTCCATGTACTCGCTGACAGGCTCATAGAATGAGTGGAAAACTCTGGAAAATTTGTAACAGACAACCCGGTCTACTCCACAACTTCTCACACATGGCTGAATATCTCTGATAATCATAGGTGGATGAGAAGCTGATGCAGGTAGACTGGTCTCAGGTGGTGGTTTCTCACCTATAGGCTTTGGGCAGGCTATGAACTGCCCCTTCTGCTTCTTCTTTTCTTCTTTATGGATTTCCCAAGGGTCAGAGTCATAATCATCATAAACAAGACCCATGGGAAATATTTTCTCTTTAATATGATTCTCAGGATGGATGATTTTCTCATGATGATTTTCATTAATGAATAGAGGACAAGGCTTTGTTGTATGCTCTTGGAAATCCGACATATCCAACTCATAATCTGATTCATAGTTGTCATATACAGGCTGGCTAGTCTCCAGGTCAGCAAATTGCAATGTGGGGCCCTGCTGATCTTCATCCGAATAATCATCGAAGCTACGGACAACATGCACCTCAGGAGAAGAATGCAAGGCCTCTACAACTATGAAATCTTCATTATCATCCTCAATAGAGCTGTCAAGAACATCCACCTCAAGGACTGGAAAATCCTATGTTCTTTCTTCATATTCCAACCTTTCTAGTTTTGAAAAGAGATATTTTATCAGTTTAATCAACTCAACCAAAGCATATTCTTCCTCCTCGCAGCCTTCCTCCTCACAGATTTCATAGCTTTCATTCAAAACAATCTCACCTTGAACACAACCTTTATATTATTCACAACAATTATGAAAAATTAACTCAGAGGAATAATACCTTCGACAATGCTTATTGAAAGCTACATGAAATTATTCCAGGGAGGAGATGCTAAAGGGGTAAGGAGAGGTACCATTCACGAGAATCCCCTGCTAATGAGAACATGAACATTTTTAATAATGCATCCTCATGATGTATCTCCCAATGATGTATGAGTTCATGAAACTCACGGAGTGCTAAGCAGGGTTGTCCTCTTTACGCTCTTTAAATATTGTCAAAAAATCACCCCATTCATCCATAGTAGGAACAACATTTAAAAAACCAGGAACAAAGGAGAAATTAAAAGGAGCAAACCTTCAAGCCATAATTTTGTCCATTTTAGACTAGTGGAGTCGCTAATCGATTCTTTAACCATGGAGTTGCCAGGTGAATCATATGCAGTCTGAGTGTGTCTGGTATTTGTTCCCCATCAAAGACCATATCTGATCGTTGTGTTCTCCCAGGGAGCTTCAGGTGTATCTAGAAGTAGTTGCACTAAAATAATGGAGTCGCCAGGTGCAATCTCAATCTTCAGAGGTTCTTATATTTGATGCACCTTCAAAATTAGAAGTTCGTTGTTGTTCTACCCAGGGAAAGGTATTCAATTCATTCCCTGGAAACGGTGCCAAAAATGTTAGCACTAGAAGTCACCCTCTGATCGCAGAGAGGGTAAGCCCAGTACCCATCATATTTTTATTTCACAGGTTGGTTTTAAAGTGGTCAAATCGGAGTAGAATCAATATGATATCATTTTAACTGAGAAAACTGGACTGATATGCACATGCAGGTGAGGTCTGGAATCAAATTCAGTTAGTAAGTTGGAGTAAGGGTGAGTAGAGGGAAGAATTTGGTGAGGAGAATGTAGAGGTCTGTTGTGGACATTAGGTCTTCCAGCAGCCTAAGGAGGAAAAATTTAAACGTAAGATCCTCTTGAATTCAAATCTCAAATAAACTGAAAGAAATTATAACAACACTATAATGTAATATTCATCATAATACAATCATAAGAATCCATGTGAATCAGTCATTCATGAACTCTCTTAGTATCGGAGGCAAATAAGATGGAGAAGAAACTGACTTTCATTAAACAAGATGTCTCAAAAAACAAATACATAACCAGAGAACTAGTGTTCTTCATTAAAAGTTTACAATACAGGAGCACTACTCAACCATCTTCCTTTACAAAATCCCATAAATCCACATATATACTAAAAATAATTCACCATCCTCAGCAGAGGCATGCTTGAACCACTGCATTCAAGGCTCGGTGTATGCATCTTCTTCTGTCAGTCTGCACCTGCATTCTCTTGTCAGACGCGAGCTTAGATTGGTATGGGCCCTGCAGAAAACCTGGCTCGCAGGGGTACCACGGGATGACGGTCTGCCTCGACTGCCAGCTCTTCCATGCTTTTCATTTATGGGGTGAGGCGAGGGTTCAACCACCTCCCCCCACTTTCATTTAATTCTTCATCGGGATCAGAACTAGGTCGATTTGATTTGGCACCTGGAGAACGTGGCGACCCCTTCTACAGAAACATTGACATTTTGGCCGTGGGCGTAGCTCACGTGAACTCTGCACCTTTACCTGCATACGAACTCGGGCCATGACCTAGCGCTTATCCCCTATGAAATTTCAGGATTTCGCATTTCGGGAGTCTTCACTCCACTTAGTTTCCAATATCTCGATGCTCTAACTTGCGAAATGATCTCTCTCAGATTGACGGTTGGATCTGCTATGCATCCGACGACCACGATTGCATCCCGGAAACCTCAGTCACCAGCCGATAAACATGCGCTTACTATTCTTTGTGTCCCCACTTTTCTATATGACCTTGGGCCATGACCTGGGAATCTATACCCGAATGTTTTCGGGACTTCTCTTTTTGGGGAATCGGGGCGCTACTTCCTGTCAAACCTCTTATTTGTGAAACCACGATTTTGCGTTTTGTGAACTTGCATCGTGCTCCATGCTAAAATCCCGACTCATGAAATCATGAATTCACTAATCGGCTGCCACGTGCCCCTCCGGTTTGGACGGCCCAGATCTTCTTCTCACTTCAAGACTCGGGGGTTTCGCACATTCCTCACTTCAAAATTCCCGAAGTGGCATTCTCTGTTGTCCCGATATGCGTGTGCCTTAGCACAACGTGCCCCGACTTTGGATGAGACACAATTGTGGTCTTTTTAATCCCCCTTTTTTTTTCATTTGGTCATCCAATAGCCAGCTCTTAAGGGAAAACATCCCCCCTGCAAGAATATATAATAACATTAGGCTCCATGGGGGATAGAGTCCTCTCTGTGAGCCTCTAAGATCTCTTTTGCAGTTCCAGTTGCCTTCTGTTGGGCTATGGAGTCAAGCCAAAAACACCCCGCTAAGGAATACAGGCTGATAAGTAAAAAATGAAAATAAACACACATGTTCCAAGGAGCTTATTTATTTATAGTCCTAAACTAATTTATTTTTACACAGTGCTAGGTGAAAGCAAATTTCCACCATAGCCATTCAAGTAACTCCCTGACTGGAAGTTCCTTTACTCTGTCAATGATTGATAATAGACGATGCAACTATCACAATAGAACGATTACATCCTTTAGCTTTCCTCCAAAGTATGAAATTGAGAAAAATCTAGGCGACTCTAAGGTATGAAGGAAATGCAGCTCCATGTACTCACCGACAGGCTCATGAATGAGTGGAAAACTCTGGAAAATTTGTAACAGACAACCTGATCTGCTCCATAGCTGCTCACACATGGCTGAATATCTTTGATAAGCACAAGTGGATGAGAAGATGATGCAAGCTGACTGGTCTCAAGTGGTGGATGATCACCTACAAGCTCTGAGAAAGCTATGAACTACACCTTCTGCTTCTCCTTTTATTATTTATGGATTTCCCAAGGGTCAGATTCATAATCATCATAAAAAATACCCATGGGAAAGCTCTTCTCTTCAATTTGTTGCTCAGGATGGCTGATTTTCTCATGATGATTTTTGTTAATGAATAGAGGACATGGCTCTTTTGTATGCTCTTTGAAATCCGACATATCCAGCTTAGAATCTGATTCGTAGCTGTCATATACAGGCTGGTTGCTCCCATGGTCAACAAATTGTGATGTGACGCCCTGCTTCTCTTCATCTGAATAATCATCGAAGCTAGGGACAACAGGCACCTCAGGAGAAGAATGCAAGGCATATACAACTATGAAATATTCATTATCATCCTCAGTAGAGCTGCCAAGAACATCTGCCTCAAGGACTGGAAAAGCCTCTGCGCTTTCTTCAGATTCCAACCTTTCTAGTTTGGTAGAGAGATATTTTATCAGTTTCATCAGCTCACCCAAAGCATCTTCTTCCTCCTCGCATCCTTCCTCCTCACAACTTTCAAATCTTTCATCTTCACATCTTTCATTCGAAACAATGATACCTTGAACACAATCTTTATATTCTTCACAACAATTATGACAAATTAACTCATAGGAATAATACCTTTGACAATGCTTATTGAAAGTTGCATGAAATTATTCCAGGGAAGAGATGTTAGCAGGGGGTAAGGAGAGGTACCATTCATGAGCATCCCCTGCTAATGAGAACATGAACATTTTTAATAATACATCCTCATGATGTATATCCCACTGATGGATGAGTTCATGAAACTCACAGAGATGCTGAGAAGGGTTGTCCTCTTTATGATTTTTAAATATGGGAAAAAAAATCACCCCATTAATCCATAGTAGGAACAACATTTGGAAAACCAGGAACATAAGATAAATTAAAAGGAGCAAACCTTTGAGCCAAAATTTTGTCCATTTCAGACTAGTGGAGTCGCCAATCGATTCTTTAACCATGGAGTCGTCAGGTGAATGGCATGTAGTTTGAGTGTGTCTAGTCTTTTTTCACCATCAAATACCAGATCTAATCGTTGTGTTCTCCCAAGGAGCTTCAGATGTTTTTAGAAGAAGCTGCACTGAAACAGTGGAGTCGCCAGGTGCAAGCGCAATCTTCAGAGGTTCTGATATTTGATGCACCTTCAGAATCAAAAGTTCATTGTCATTCTACCCAGGGAAAGGTCTTCAATTCGTTCCCTGGAAATGACACCAAAAATGTTAGCACTAGAAGTCACCTTCCGATTGAAGAGAGGGTAAGCCCAGTACCCATCAGAGTTTTATGTCACAGGTTGGCTTTAAAGTGGTCAAATGGGCGCAGACTCAAGATGATATCGTTTTAACTCAGAAAAATGGACTAGTATGCACGTGCAGGTGAGGTCTGGAATCAAATTCAGTCATTAAGTTGGATTAAGGGTGAGTAGAGGGAAGACTTTGGTGAGGAGAGTGTAGAGGTATACTATGGACATTAGGTCTTCCAGTAGATTAAGGAGGAAAAACTTAAACACAATATCCTCTTGAATTCAAATCTCAAAGAAACTGAAAGAAATTATAACAACACTATAATGTAATATTCATCATAATACAGTCATAACAATCCATGTGAATCAGTCATTCATGAACTCTCTCAGTATTAGAGGCAAATAATATGGAGAAGAAACTAACTTTCATTAAACACGATGTCTCAAAAAACAAATACATAACCAAAGAACCAATGTTCTTCATCAAAAGTTTAAAATATGGGAGCACTGCTCAACCATCCTCCTTTACAAAATCCTAGAACTCCACATATATAATCAAAATATTTATCCATCCTCAGTAGAGGCATGCTCGAACCACTGAATTCAAGGCTCGGCGTCTGCATCTTCTTTTGTCATTCTGCACCTGCATTCTCCTGTCAAACGCGAGCTCAGATCAATATGGGCCCTACAGAAAAACCAGATCGTAGGGGTACTACGGGTTGACGGTCCACCTCTATGGCTAGTTCTTCCATGATTTTCATTTATGGGTTGACCCGAGGCTTCAACCACCTCCCCCCACTTTCACTTACTTCTTCATCGAGATCGGAACGAGGCCGATTCGATTTGGCACTTAGAGAACGTGGCGACCCCTTCTACAACAACATCGATGTTTTGTCCCTAGGCATGGCTCACGTGAACTATGCACCTTTACCTGCATACGACCTTGGGCCATGACCCAACACTTATCCCCTATGAAATTTTGGGATATCTCATTTCAGGAGTCTTCACTCCACTTGATTCCCAATATCCTGATGCTCAAACTCGCGAAATGACCTCTCTCAGATTGATGGTCGTATCTGCTATGCATCCGATGGCCACGATTGGATCCCGAAAACCCCAGTCACTAGTCGATAAATAGGCACTTACTCTTCTTTGTGGCCATGCTTTTCTATATGACCTTGGGACATGACCTGGGGCTCTGTCCCTGAGTGTTTTCGGTACTTCTCTTTTGAGGGAATCGGGGTGCTGCTTCCTGTCAAACCTCCGATTTGCGAAACCACGATTTCAGGATTTAGCATTTTGAGAACTTGCATTGTGCTCCATGCTAAAACCCCGACTCGTGTAATCACTAATTCACTAATCTTCTACCACGTGCCCCTCCAGTTTGGACAACCTAGATCTTCTTCTCACTTTAGGACTTGGGGGTTTCACGCGTTGCTCACTTCAAAATTCCCGAAGTGGAATTCTCTGTTGTCCCGATATGCACGTGCCTTAGCACAACATGCCCCAAGTTTGGATGAGACATAGTTGTTTTTTTTTAAGCCCCCTTCTTTTGCATTTGGTCATATAATGGCCAAATCTTATGGGAAAACAACCCCCTGCAAGAATATGTGATAACAATACCAAGGAAAACCTGGAGGTGCCAGTGGTAAATTAGATGTACATATATTTTTCAACGTCGTATGGGATGGAGATATGGATCGACGAAGGTTGACCAGTAGATACGTCTTCAAGATGTTCGATGGAAAAACAAGTTGGATGAGTAAGCGACAGGTGGTCATAGCCTTGTCGACAACAAATGATGAATACATGGCGACCACTCATGGAAGAAAATAAGCGACATGGATTCAAAGGTTTTGTTTAGGAATTGGGTTTGAGCAGAGAGATATGAAGGTAAGTGCCGACAGTCAAAGCGCAATATTTTTGGCAAATAACCTTGCTTATCATTCAAAGACTAAGAAAAATGATGTACAATACCATTTTGTAAGAGACATGGTGGAAAGTAACAAGGTGCTACTGGAGAAAGTAGAAACGTTGGAAAACATAGCAGACTCATTGACCGAGTCTATGAGTATTGTGAAGTTCTCTTGGTGTAGAGAGGCAATGGGAATTGCTGCCCTAGGTTAGCGAGCGAAAGTTTAGGAATATCCTATTTCAGCAAAGAAGACAACAAGTGGGAGAATGTTGGGTTTTTATATTCTTTGCAGTGAAATTCTAGTTGAGGTGAATCGACTAATGGTCGAAGTCGAGGTGGATCGATAGCAGGTCGAAGTCAAGGTAAATCGACAACAATTCAAATTTGAGGTGGATCGACAACAGGTCGAAATCAAGGTAAATCGATAGTAAGTCGAAGGTCTAGGCAGTCGACCAGATAAATTCAAAGTTAGAGATATCGATGACATGTCAACCAAAAAGAGGTCAAAGTGTAGGCATGAGATGACCAACTAGAGACTGAATGAAGGCCGATTGGTAAAACCGACTTGGAGTCAACTGTAACAGAATCCCAAGATTTGCGGGATTTGTAGCCAATGATATGCATGGATCTGTAACCATTTTTGGGCGCCAATATTTAGGGGTTTTCCTATT
Source organism: Picea engelmannii (assembly GCA_009831015.1). Taxonomy (NCBI): domain Eukaryota; kingdom Viridiplantae; phylum Streptophyta; class Pinopsida; order Pinales; family Pinaceae; genus Picea; species Picea engelmannii. The sequence goes on along the minus strand of ML826467.1, from coordinate 33,170 downwards.
GTAAATCCTATAAATATTCATTTTTTAAGGCTGTAAAGGATGTTGTTGTAAGGTAATTGTACAATGCACTTTTGTAGGTTAATGCATGTGTAAGTGTAGGTTGGTGGTCATGCATATGTAATTCGAATTGGCTACAGGGTTGTTCTTGCATGTGCAAGAGGGTATGATGTCAATTGTGTCTTAGGTTTGGACCAAGGTTAGACATGTAACCTTTTATTTAGAATGAATAAGACAACAAGAGAGAACAACACTTAAAGGAATGATGGTTTTTCTGGGTAAGGGTTTCCAGGGTAAAATCTTGGTGTATTGTGTGATTGCTTGTGTCATTTTATTTCTTGATTAAATTATTCTTCTCTTATGATGGTATTAGTGTGGAAGTGTCTTTCATTTCTTGAAAGGGTACCCTTAGTTTTAACTTGGTGTCAAGAATCCAATGAAATCGACGATTCATCCATCTGAGCCTTGGTTAGAGTTTTATTGCAAGTTGCAACTCGCCTCCTCAAGGCGCTCAAGGACATGTTGGAAATTTGGTTCAGGGGCATAAAATCAAATTTGAGTGGAACAAATGAGTTTCATAATCTCCCACATGTATGTTTGGCCAAGGCCCATGTGACCATGGTACCCATAATATCCCAACACAGTTTTCTTCAAAGTCTACCACTTATTTAGAAATTGCATTGTGCCTCACTAAGAAAATCCCTTGTTTCAAAGATCCACCAACAAATGATTTTTTGGGAAATGGAATGAAAATGGAGGGGTAATATTAATTGTAACCTGGTGCTCAAGTCCATTGAAACTAATAGTTCGTCCATCTGAGGCTCGGTTATATTTTTATCTCGAGTTACAACTTGCCTCATGAAGCCATTCAGGGACATGTTGGAAATTTGGTCTAAGGGAATAAAATCCAAACCGAGTGGCATAAATAAGTTCTGTAAGATCCCTCAAGTATTTGTTTCCAAGGTCCACATGACCACACTACTCACAATAACCTGACATAATGTTCTTCAAAATTGACCCCTTGTTTAGAAATTGCATTGTGCCTCACTAAGAAAAACCCTAGTTCCTGAGATCCTCCAAAAAATGAATTTGCAAGAAACAAAATGATAGCGGAGGGGTACCCCTAGCTATAAACCAGTTCCAGGAGTCTATTGCAATCAATGTTTTGTCCATCTGAGGCCTAGTTAGAGTTTTATCTCAATTTGAAACTCACCTCCTCGAGCCATTCATGGACATGTTAACAATTTGGTTCAAGGGCATAAAATCCAAGCCGAGAGGCATAAMTAAGTTTCATAAGCTCCTGCATGTCTACTTGGACAAGSCCCAMWYRAATTCACTACCCAYAATATCCTAACATAGTKTTCTTCAAAATCAACCCCTTATTAAAAMATTTCATTGTGCCTCACTGAAGAAAACCYTACTTYTGGAGATYCTTCAACAATTTTTTTTCTTCAGKAAACAWAATGATAGTGGAGGGGTACCCCTAGATGTAACCCAATGTCAGGAGTCCAATGMAACCAAMAGTTCATCCATTCAAGCCCMGKTTTAGTAAGGAAAKGARAKATATGGAAAGSTTRRGAAAGGCTAKACATGGGAAGGCAAGGAAAGGTAAGGCAAGAGATGGCAAGGCTAGACATGGAAAAACAAGGAAAGGCAAGGCATGGTGTAGGTATAGGTATATTTATAGGAATAGAAAGGAAAGGAAAGGATAGACATGAAAAGGAAAAACATGGCATGATAATTCAAGGCAAGGAAAGGAAAGGTAAGGCTAGACATGGTAAGGCAAGGCAAGGCAAGGCAAGGCAAGGCAAGTCAAGGCCAAGAAAGGAAATGAAATTAATGGAAAGGATAGGAAAGGCATGACAAGGAAAGGAAAGGCATGGTAAGGAAAATCATGGCATTACAAGTCAAGGAAAGGAAATGCAAGGAAATACAAGGCTAGACATGGAAAGGAAAGGCAAGTTAAGGCATGGAAAGGCAAGGTCTAGGTCTAGGTATGGCAAGGAAAGGTAAGGAAATGAAATTCATGGAAAGGAAAGGAAAGGAATGGAAAGGAATGACATGGCAAGGAAAGGAAAGTGATTCGGATTTATGAGAAGATCAAATTGACTAACAGAATTATTACAAAAAAAACAAAGATACGAAGAACAATAACATATATCCAGTGAACAATAACCTCTATTGAATAAATGAAATAGGATGAAACTATAAAACTTCATAACTGGAAAAAACTTGTTCGAATGGTGGTAGCTATCTCTAAGAAAACATGTGGCTTATACACACATCCTTCTGAGTAGAATGATTACAATGAGGCTCCATAGGCCTTTCAACATTATTCATGAATTCCAAAACCCTAGACATCCAAAAACCTAACCCTAGGAGGTGAAATGCCAAAATTTATGTGGGCCCCGATGGGTAAGTTGGTACCTCAATTTCTTGGGGTCGTAACTTTTGCATACGACATCCATTTTAGGTGCATGATATCCCGTTGGAAAGGTATTTTCAAGAAATACACATTGTGTCGTCAAAATCTAACTTTGTCTATAGTTTGAATTGGAAAGCCAAAAAAACATTATTTAGGGCCCCAAAACGGCCCTGGAAGTACAGAAAGATGTACTAAGATGAAAAATTCCAAACTAAGCCAATTGGATTAGGTTGGTGGCCACCAATATCCAACTGGAAGATGTGTAGGGATTCAGACAACCATGGAAATGTAGAACCCACAATTACAACGAAGTACAAAAGAACGTGTTGAACTAAAAACTGTCAAGAGGAGCTAGTTGGAATAGGTGGGTGGCCACCAATATCCACCTAGATCAGTTCTCCCCCCTTAGGAAGCAATGGTCTCCATTGAGTTGAGTTCCCCCATCAAGTGAGGAAACTTCTGTTGAATTTGGCCCCAAGTGAGCCACTTTCCTTGGTGTAGGAGTTGTCCTTCCTTGACAACCTGATAAAGTTGGATCCTCTGCTAGCGAGTGTCCTTGACCTGTGTATCCACTATTTGATTAGTGGCTGCATGTTCCATGTAGTTAGGGTTGAGCTCTATTGGTGTCAATTTTTCTACGATCTATGATGTGTGCAATAATGGTGGAAAATATGGCCAAAGGAGGTTCACATTGAACACTAGGTGCAATCCAAGGAAGGGTGGAGTGTTGATCTCAAAAGAATTTCTACCCACATCCTTAGTGATAGTGTAATGCTTATAGTGAAGTGGGTAGAGATTTTGATGGGGACCTGTAAGGCACTCTTTCTGCCAATGTAACCATACCTTGTCTCCCACCTAAAACTTGTGCAGTACCTTGTGTTGATCATGGAGATTCTTGTACTTAGCATTGGCTTTCTGCAAAATATCATGGACCTATTGGCAGATGTGTTGAATCCTCGTAATGAATCTAGTGGCTTTGTCGTCCTCAAGCTGAAAATGGGAATATTTTTCCTGTGTGGTGGCAAGAGGTAATGAAAAATCAATGGGACCCAAGGGTTGGAATCCTAGCCCCACCTGAAATGGGCTATGGTTAGTGGAGATATGGAGAGCCATGTTGGAGTTGTGATGAACATAGAGAATACTCTCATCCCAGGTATGCAAATTATTAGAGTTGTACATGCGCGAGATGTGCATGATCATCTGATTGATGACCTCTGTTTGGCCGCTAGTTTGGGGGTGGAAATAAATGGATTTATTGAGCTTGGTGTCCAATAGTGACCAGAGACTAGACCAAATATTTTTTGAGGAACTTGTTGTCCTGATCGAAGATGATGGTATCTGTTATCCCAAAATGGACCCACACTCATTCTTCTTACAGGCTGTGAGGATGGCCATCTTTGAAAATCGATCAACTACCACAAATACACAATCATTGCCTTGCTTGGTGGATGAAAGGAAATACATGTAATCCATCGAGATGGATTCCCAAGGCCTATTGGGAGTAGGAAGAGGGGTGTATAATCCTTTATTCTTGATGGTTGGCTTCGAAAAGGCACATACAATGCAAGATTTTATATAGTTTTTGACTTCCCATTGAATTTTTTGCCAATAAAAATGTTTCTGTAGAACGACCACAGTTTTCTCCTCACCAAAATGTCCTGCCATCCGACTCTAGTGAGCCTCCCAGATCATCTTTGCACGCTCGCTTGCAGGAACACAAAGATGGCCAAGATGGAATAACAGTCCATCCTAAATGTGAAAATTGGTGATATTTACACCTATACCCAGAAGATGATAGGTGGTGGGAAAGTTCATATCTTGTTGATCAAGTTGGGGCCACTCAAATGCCTCATGTCCACAGGAATTGAGCACGGTGGTGAGTGCAGCCACGGGAGGTTGACTAAGCCATTCAGTGACATGATTTGTGCTCTTTTTCTTATACTTGATGTTGATATCAAACTACTATAGGTAGGTGGACCACTTTTGATGGCGATCATTCTATAACTTCCCCCGTGTTTGTATGAACTCTAGAGTCTTGTGATCATTGTGGATGATTGTCTCCTTTCCTAGAATGTAATGTTTCCATTGATGACAAGATTGTACAATGGAATACATTTCTTTGTCATAGGTAGGGTATTTCCAGACAGTATCTGAGAGTGTCTCACTATGGTATGTTATCAATTGAACATGTTGAATGAGAACTGTGCTTACCACATAGTCGGATGCATCAATCTTAATATTGAACAATTGTTGCAGATCAGGTAAGGAGAGTACTAGATCTGAGAACAAGTGATGCTTCATATCATCAAATGATCATTGTTTTTCCTTCCCCCAAACAAACGTTTCCCTGCCACTTCCCTTGGTCACTTGGTTGAGTGACCATGCAATATGGGAGAATCCCAACATGAACCGTCAGTAGAAGTTGGCTAGTCCCAAGAAGCTTCGAATATTGGTTAGTGTGGTTGGGTTTGGCCAATCATGGATGACTCAGATCTTAGCTGGATCAAGATGTACCCTATGCTCATCAACAAATCAACCCAATTATTGGACCCTGTTCATGCCAAAGGAGCATTTTTTCAAGTTGGCATATAGCTTGTGTTGTAGCAGAGTGCAAAAAACCTGTTGAATATGCTGCATGTTCTCTTCCCAATTTCTATTGAAGATGAGGATGTCATCCAAATATACCACCACAAAATATTTGGTGAAGGGTCTCAATACATCATCCATTAACCTCATAATACTGTTTAGTGCATTTTTTAAGCCAAAGGGAACGACCATCCATTCGAAGAGACCTTCTTTAGATTTGGAAGTTTTCTTCCATATATATGTTGGTTCAATGGGAACCTGGTGGTAGCCATACTTTAGGTCAATCTTGTTGAAGAAATTTTCCCCTTTGATTTGGTCAATAAGGTCATCAATTCTGGGAATTGGGTACCGGTTCCTGACTGTGATTTTGTTTAATGCT
>ML826466.1:43281-55896 GCA_009831015.1 Picea engelmannii | reverse complement strand
TTGAAATTAAAGGAAATGCTCAAGGAAGAAGAAGAGAGCAATAAGACTCAATTAGAAGAAGAGATCACAAGACTAAAGAATGGAAAAGAAGATATGAATGTAGATGATGAGATTAGCAAAAGTTTTGAAACCATTGTCCATATCAAGACCCAAATTGAAGAATCAAATAAATGAAAAGGAAGAGTCATGTTGTAAGTTAGAAGCTGAAATTGTTGACCTTAGAAAGAAGGTAGAAAATTCAAACAAATTCTTGAATAGCTCACGAATCTTGGATGAGATCTTGGAAAGTCAAATATCACCACTTGATGAATCAGGTCTTGGATACAAAGAAGAAGCTACATATGTTGAAGCAAGCACCTCAAAGAAGCATGAGGTAAGTCCATCAAAGAAGGAAGACAATCTTGCAAAACAACCATCTACACAAGGCAAAGAAAATTTCGAAAGAACAATGCAAGGAAGACCTCAAGAAGCTACTCTTGGGACACCAAAGCAAAGGTATGAAGGTATTTTTCATGGGCATTGTTATTCATGTAATGGATATGGTCACAAATCTTTTGAATGTAGAGCTTATGAAAGGAGATACAATGGAAGATTTTATAACACCATAAGGTGTTGGAGATGTGATCAAGTAGGACACATTGTTGTTCACTGTAACACCATGAGATGCTACAGCTGCAGTGGATTTGGCCACAAATCCCAGGATTGATGGAACACAAGAAGAAATTTCATGACGAGGACTTCACATAGCATGGCTAGAAGAAGGAATGAAGTAAGGAAAGGAGACATTTTTGAAAAGATGGATGCTCAGAGCTCAAGTTCTGAAGAGAAGAGACACCTACAGAAGTGGGTGAATAAGACAGAGCAGCCAAAATAGAAAGAAAGACTGAAGGGAATCTCAAGTAAGTCATCTACTAAGGGATACACGGGTGACAGTGGTATCAGTCACGTACAATACACATGCTGACCTTGACTAGGTCGTGTACATACGCAAGCTATTGTGCAGCAGACCGCGTATATGTGGTAAAGCCTTGGGAAAAAGGCAATGCACATGGATTGCAGCTTGATATGTTGGTATAACTCGGTGTTGCAGAGTCTAACATTGTTTATTGCAGGTTCTAACACTGTTTGTTGCAGGTTTTCATGGTTCTATGTTAGATCATGTAAGGTGACGATGTAAAATAAATCTTGGGTGCATGGCACTAATCCATGAGTATGGATTGATGTTGATCTGTTGGAGTACATGGTTGGTACATATTTGAGTTTCATTGATATATCTTATGATGTATTATTGGAAGCATATGGATATCATCGTGCATGCATTTTGCATGTGGTTGAGATACATATCGAGACATGTAGTTGGTGAGTTGAGTTGATATTCATGTTGCACATCATTGGGGATTCATAGCTTGTTGATGCATGGTTGATATACTTGCTTGGTGCAAGAGATGATGCATGATGATACACTCATAGATGCACATGGTTGGCATATTGGTAGATGCACATGTTGGCATATTGGTAGATGCACATGTTGGCATATGGTGGATACATTCCATGGATGATATATGTTGACGTACATGGTTAATGCAGATGGATGTTGTGCATGATGTACTTGTTTGATATCTTATTCATGATTCTCTATGTTCATTATTGACATATCTTTTGTTTCCTGATGTATGGTATGGCACAAGTTTGATGCATGGACAGGTCCAAGAATCGTCATTAAAAGAGAAGTTGATCTATGATTCGGTTGAGCAGTAGCAATTGCATGATGATCATATTGCAGAGGCGATAGGGGGAGACATACCCTAAAATATTGGTGAACTTTTTATTTATGGAAAGTGGTTAACCCTAAAATAAGGAAAATAGGTTAAGTAACCTAGAAATGGGTTAAGTAACCTAGAATTGGGTTAAGTGACCTAGAAGATAAAAGTATAAATAAGAAGCTAGGATCTCTTGTGAGATGTACAATCTTGGAGAGAATCCCTTTTGTGGATCAATGGAGAGATTCTTGTGAGATTATCTTGTGGAGTATTGATGGAGAGATTCTTGTGAGAGCATCTTTGGTGTGGATCTCTTGAGCATGATTGAAGATCTATTCTGAGGAAGAAAGCGAGAGGAGGATCCCATGGATGCATCAAAGTTTTGGCAATGTCAGAGATTTTGACGGCAAAAGTCTCAGAGCTTCAGAAACCCTAGTTTCTGAGGTATACGCGGGTTGTAATGGGCCAGGGCGCGTACACACATGGGCTGTAATGGGCTAGGGTGCGTACACATGTGGGCTGTAATGGGCTAGGGCTCATACACACGTGGGCTGTAATGGGCCAGGGTGCATACACACGCGAGCTGTATGAGGACAGGGCGCATACAATGGATAGAATGATGAAGACTTGTGTTTGAGTTGGTGCCAAGCTCTTGGATGATGAGGCAGGTTCCAAATCTGCATTCTATGGGCTCAGATCTATCACTAAGACACTAGTATGGTTACATTATTGTCTTGGTGGATACTATTGTTTGATGTGTTGTGAATGCTTAGGGAATTCTTGGTATGGATCCGATACCATGATATGGTTCAGTTTGGATGATTTGATTGATGGAGTGAGGAGTACTCTTTGGATTCAGTAATGACATGATTATTATGGTATACTAGTTGTTTATACATGTTTGAGATAGCATTCATATTGATTTATTGTGGAGCATGAGCAAGCTATTGGAGAGCTTGGAGATGTTGTGACTGGCTGGTGGTCACATTGGATAGTCAGAGACAAAAGATAATGATATATTGATTGCAGAGAATCTGAGTTGATCTTGAAGGAAAAACCCTAACAGCTCAGAAGGTATACGCAGGTTGTTGTATACACCGGTCGCGTGCATACGCAGGCTGTAGTGAGTCGGGGCGGGTACACACATTGGCTGCAATACTGACAGGTCGCGTACCTGTTGGCATATTGATATCTGTTGAGGATTGTTGTCTCATCTTAGTTGGTGTTGAGGGTGTAAGCTGAGTCTTGCATTATAGAGTTGGTGCTCTTGTAGAATTGTACTCTATTCAGTTGTTGCTGGAAAACCCCCGGATTGTTGTCCATAATAAAAAGAAAAATTGTACATACATCTTGTGTTCTTTGTGTTCCTTGTGGTGATGACTTGTTGATGATATATCGATGATATATGTTGTTGATATATGTTCACATCTAACTGGTTATAAATGACAGCAATGGGTAATGAGTAAATATTGAATATTAACTAAGGTGTTTTGTGTAAGAGGAAAGTTTTGGGAAAAAGAGCCCCACACTCATTCACCCCCCCCCCCTCTAAGTGTGGTAGGTGTGTCCAACAACATCATCGAGACAGTTTTGACAAACGTGCCTCCTGGCATGCCTTGGGCCCTTTGCAGCGTGTTCACAGTGATTTGTGTGGTCTGCTTTCTTCTCCTTCTTTTTCTGGGTGCAGGTATCTCTTAACTTTCATTGATGATTTTTCCAGACGTACTTGGGTTTACTTCTTAAAACTTAAGAGAGAATTTTTTGACAAGTTTTTGACCTACAAGGCCCTTGTAGAAAAGCAATCTGGACATCAAATTCAAAAGTTAAGAATAGATAATGGAGGCGAATATGTGAACAATAATTTTACCTTGGGTGAAGAGTATTGTTCTTTAATGGAAAACGATACTTGGGATCTTGTACCTCTTCCAAAAGGAAGAAAACTTGTCAGATGTAAATGGGTCTACAAAAATAAGTATGCATCATATGGAAGTGTTGAAATACATAAGGCTTGGTTAGTTGCCAAAGGATTTTCCCAAGTTGAAGGAATTGACTATAATGAAACCTTTGCCCCTATAGCCAAAATGAATTCCATCTGCCTTGTTCTTGCCTTTGCGGCCTCACATAAATGGGAGGTCCATCAGATGGATGTTAAATCTGCCTTCTTGCATGGATATTTGCAAGAAGAAATGTACATGGAACAACCTCCTGGCTATCTCCAAAATTAATCTAGCCTTGTTTGTCTCCTTAAGAAATCTCTTTATGGTCTTAAGCAAGCTCCCTGATCTTGGTATGACAAAATGGACAGCTTTCTTATTGACACTGGATTCTAGATGCCATTCTGATCCTAATGTCTATACCAAGAAAGTAGGAAGCCATCTCATAATCCTTATCCTTTATGTTGATGACCTTATCCTTATTGGTAGTGGCTCAAAACTTTTAAACCATGTGAAAACCAGCCTTAAGAAGAAATTTGAAATGACTGACTTAGGCGTTTTTCACTATTTCCTTAGCCTCCAAATTTTTCAAACCAATAAAGGATTTTTTCTTTCCCAGTCTAAGTATGCTTGTGACCTTCTTCGTCGCTTTCTCGTGGATGATTGTAAACCAGCCCCTTCTCCCTTCTAGTCTCGAGTCAATCTTACTGCCACCTGCACTTCTCCTGAAGTTGATGCCACCCTGTACCGTCAGTTAGTTGGTAGCCTCTTATACTTGACTCATACCCGTCCTGATCTTTCCTTTGTTATTGGTCTTGTTGCCTTGTATATGCAAACACCCCATGAAAGCCAATGGAAAGCAGCTAAAAGGATACTTCGCTATGTCTATGGTACAGTTCATCTCGGGATACATTACAGTTCAGGGGGGACTCTTTTATTGGTTGGTTTCACTGATTCAGATTGGGTCGGAGACCCTGATGATCGGAAGTCTACTGCAGGTTATGTTTTTAGCCTTGGTTAAGGACCTATCACTTGGGCCTATAAGAAACAACAAGCTATTTCACTTTGTTCAGCAGAAGCAGAGTACCGAGCAGTGGTAAATGCAAGTCATGAAGCTTTGTGGCTTCGACAGATCCTTTCCAACTTTGCATTCGAGCAACAGTATCCAACTAGCCTTTGGTGCAACAATCAGAGTGCCATCAAGCTCGCCAAAGACCCAGTTCAACATCAACGCAAAAAGCACATTAAGCTACACATGCACTTCATCGAAAAACTCATTCATGATCAAGTTATTGAAGTGCTCTGTTTTCCTACAACATATGAAGTTGCAGATATTTTTACAAAGTCTCTTACAGAAGTGAAGTTTTCCAAACTTCGATCTATGTTAGGAGTCCAGGAAGTTTTCATTAAGGGGGGATAGGCTCTAATGCCTCCTTCCTTCTCCTATTGTGTCACTATTGTAAATCCTTCAATCCTATCCCAAGTTGTTCTTGAGGGGGGATGATAGGATATTTACACACTTAGGAGATAGTTAAGATCTACTTGATCTAATGTGTTGTTAGGTAAAAGTGTGTTTTTTAGTGTGTTTCTTTAGTATACATTTGTAGTTAGGAAATCCAACGGTCACAATATGTTCCCGACATAGAGTGATCCGATGGTTCATATTCTCCTCGATCTTAATGACCATTGATCTGTGGCTTAACACCCGATTGGTCCGTGATCTCTATTTAAAGAGCATGGAGGGTCATTTGTCGATGATCGATTGTGAGAAACTCTCTTGTAAAATCTCTCTGTAATCTTTTTCTTTTGCATTAATAAACTACTCCAAGTGGTCAAATTAGTTGGGGTCGTGGATGTTTCCCCATAGGGGTTTTTCCACGTCAAAACATTGGTGTGTTGATCTTTGATCTGGTTGTGTGAGTGGTTATTGAAGGTGTTCATCCTATGTTGGAGTACATGTGTTGTCGAACACTAGGGACACCTATCACTATCACCTCAATAGTTATCCCCCTCGTTTTATGGATAAGTAATACACAAGGGAGGTTTCTCGAGTGACCCTAGAGGGATTGTAAAGTGGAAGTCGGGGAAAAGAATAGAGCACCACTATAGGTAACAATGAAAGGTATTAGGGGCTTTATGGAGGATGAGTATCAGTCAAGGAAAATTTTCCAATGAAGTGTACCTACAAAACCATGTTAGACATGCCAAACCAAGACAATATATGACAATATAAGCCCCAAGACAAGAGGGGAATGAACAAAAAAACTTGTTGTCCCAAAATTTCAGCAGTAAAAAATTATATATCAACAATTAAATGTTACAATATATGCAAATTACATCATCTAATCAACATATAATATTGGACAAATTAGTATGCAACTTCGAGAAAATATTCCAATGCTTAAAACAATGAATTAGATGACCGAGGAAGGTTGTGAAAGAGTGTTATAAGCAAAGAGTTATGACAGCCCTATGGCTGAACTTTTGCTACATCAACAAATTTTAACCAACAAATTCAGCGAGCACGTTAAACAATCAATAGCCCTTGAAAAGTGGATCAAAATCCATTGCTTAAATACAAATTTCAGCGATCAAAAGTGAAGGAAACTTGTTGAGAAAAAGAGTTTACTGCAGTAGCCTTAATGGATGTAGCTTAATGTTTATTACAAAAAACTAACCAATTGGTAAATCAATATGCCCTTGGAGGATAAGAAAGCCAACAAGATGTAAAATTTAAATCCAACTTGAACAATTCCAAAAGCTCAACTTTCATGTTTTCCAATGCAACAATTAACAGTGTCCAATGTAAAGTACTAGTGCCTTGTTATTGGGTGAATGGAGTCTCTTCCTTGGAAAACAAATTAAACAATATGAAGAAGAGATCTTTGTCAAGATTTAAACCCTTGTAAACCCAACAACACTTCCTCCAAATCATTTAACTTGAAATCTAAGATGAACTAGGGTTTAAAGTTTCTCTAGGGTGTAAACCTTGTTGCTTCCTAGAGAAATAAACCCTAGATAAGACTTGCAACAAGGGTGTAAATACTCTTACTTCTTGTTTCAATCCTTATAGAACTTCAATAGAAAAAGAAACAAGCCTTGGTGCAGGGTGTAATCCCTTTTACTCCTCCTAGGGTTAATGATATATTTCTTAAATTTAACAAGCAAAATGACAATAAATTGCAGAAATTATTCACCAAAATCCAAGAGATAGCATGCAAGAATCCATTACTACCAAGATATCATCCACAAATTTCCAAAGAAACATCACCAAGAGAAGTCATTGTCCTTTAATGCTCCAAATAACAAGTGTCGCATCCATTATGACAAGAAAAGAGAGATAGCAAATTGCCCAAGAGGGCCGAAATTCTAGTCCACGAGTACTTTTCCAAGTGATGAGTTGTGATAAAATGAAAATGACTTACCTCATATTTATATGAGGAAAACCCAAGTCATGTTTGTCCACTTTACAATTAAATACATAATTTTTGGCCTAAAACCTAAGTTACAATGTCTAATTAGCACATTGATTCGTTTTTTTCCCACATATGCTACAAAATGACCAATAATAACAAAATGATGGAACATAAGCCCCTAAAACTCCTCTCCAAGGTGGCACATGTGAAGACAAGCCTCCAAAGGCTAGGACTTCAAGCTAGGAAGGTGCCACGTCATTCCCATATCAAGCAAGAAGGTGGGGCTTCAATCCAACAACACCACCAAGTGCACCAAAATGGCCAAACGTCCTCCCAAATGTGTGACGTCAAGCTCTCCAAGAGGGACGTTAGGGCATAAGAAGGTGACATAACCCTCTCTTCATGGTTTTGGGTCTTCATCATGTGCTAGGGACATCTCTCAAGGTGCAACGTTTATCATCTCAGGCCTCCAATGAGTGGGACACATCATCCATCCTATGGGCTTTCAAGCTCCTATGAAGGTCCAAGTGGCTTAGTCCCCCCATGAATAGATTTCACCAAGAAAGGTCCTGCAAAGACAAGAAAATACGCCCTCCAAGGGTTCAAAAGTCACGTGCATCATGCCAAGTAAGCCACATTTAATAAAAGAACCACCCAAACATGTGCATTAAATCCCCCCTTTTCAAACTAAACAAATACTCAAAGACCTTATAAACTTTGCCAATTTAGGTATGGGAGGGTTGTCATGGTGCCCTATGTTGATTTTTCAATTAGCAAGGTTAAGCATGAAGTTCATTCCATTTTTAGCATTTAACAATAACCATTAATGTTGTTGCAATCAAGATCACAAGAAGAAGCACCATGCACAAGAACACAAGAGGTATCCTGGGAAACCCTTCTCAACAAGGGAAGAAAACCCAGCCAAATCCTTTGCTATATTCTTCAAGAGAAAGTCCTTCACCACCAAGAAAAACTAGCACACAAGAGGGTGCTCAAACCCTAGAAGACTAGCACCCAAGAAAGGTGCGCACTTTTCCCACGAAGGTGTACTTGCTGAAATTTCCAAACTCGCATGAAAGATGTAATTCCTCAATGGAGAATTTACTTTTACTTATACTAGATTGATCCTGTCAACAAAAGTGTCTATTGTCACAACAGGGCCGACCTCACTAGCTTATAATATAATTAATATTAACCAGATTAATTATCTTTTACATTAATTACCAATCACATTAAGGTGGGGCCTACCTGTATCCTTTACATTACAATAAGGGTTACACGAAGGTCTGACTCTTGAACAATATAGCAAGGGATATTATACACCCACTAGTGCTCATCCACTAGGGGCACATCCATACTGATGTCCACATCTATGGCTCACTACATTACACAAAAGAACCACTTCTTCACTAGTGCTCAACCATTAAGATCACGTTCACATGTGCTCATCCTAAAGCGCGTCCACTCAACAGATCTTCTTTCCCAATGCATTACACAAAAGATTCATCTGGAGTCTCTCGTCAACTCTTCTGCTCATAGGAGGCTAATATATCATCTTCATTTTTGTTCTCATGATGATGCAACCAACACTTTGGGATTTCACACGTTCACATTGTGCTTAACCACAGGCATGTCCAACTCTGCAGATCTCCTTTCTCACTATGTTACACAGGAGAATCATCTGGAGTTCTTCTCAACTCCCTGTAAGGAGGAGGCCATCTCTACGTTTCTGCTCTGTCTCATATAGGAACTACGCACCCCTCTCAGGGGCTTTCTCTCGGGTTTGTAAGCTGGAGAATATCTCACATAGCTGCAATGATCAACATCTCTCAGGTTTCTAAGCTGGAGAATGTCTCACATAGCTGCAATCATCAACACTCCGTCTCAGCTAGGGAGGCATTCTTCATCATGCCAAGTCTCACACGGATGTAATTTGAATTTTGTCTTGGTTGGAGTCATCAACAATCCCTCTCAACTAGGGAGGATTTCTTCACCAAGTTAGTTTGGTGAAGATGTCTGCAATCTTCTCATGTGTAGGAAGGTACTGTATGTGTACGATTTTCCTATGCATCATATCTATGATATAAGGATATTTCATCTCATCGTGTTTTGATCCATTAGGAAATGCTAGGTTCTCAAGGGGATTTACACACGGATCTTGGTTATGATCATAGGATCCATCTCAAGGTCAAATAAATCAGTCAAAAGCTTGTGAAGCCACATTGCTTCGCACACTCAATGTTATATACTCTACCTCTGTGGTACTCAAGGCCACGGAGATTTGTTTCCTACTACATCAGGTAACCATGGAAACCTTCACGGTAGAACAACAACCGGATGTTCTCTTCCAGTCCAATTTATACTCAATCTTAATCGACATATCATGCAAACTTAAGTTCACATTGAAGGCATATCTCAGGCCATATCCAATTGTGCCTCGTATATATCTCAATACGTTTTGTTGTTGTCTAGTGAGTTTGTCTCGATTGACTCATGAAATGACTAAGCACATTCACTTCATGGCATGAATCGAATCTGGTGTTAACCAAATACATCAGTGATCCAATCAGTTGTGGATCAATCTCATCTGAATCATCATCGATCTTTTTCTTTAAATCCATCACGGTGGATTTTGCATTCTGTCATAATGAACTTTTTAAATTTTTTCACTGTATATTTTCCTTGACTTACAAAAATCCTATCGGTCCTCTGTCATACTTCTTGTCCCAAGAAGTAGTGCATCATACTCAAATTCTTCATTTCAAATTTAGAAGTCAAAGATTACTTGTATCCAATAACAAGTCTTTCTGAATAAGTCATCAAAATCAGACTCTCGTCACCAATACTATAATAATATAGGTTTTGGATAAGCAACACTCTTGCTGAAATCCAAACTCATCAAGAATCTATCTATCTGATATAGTTTCCAACTCATGGATGGTAGTACGGATGGAAGTGTATCAGGTTTACTCGATCAAGTATCTCATCATAGAAAACTCCCTGTGTTTGTGAGAAACCTCTGACTATGGATCTCATTTTGTATTTCTCGACACTTCCATCAGTTGCATGCTTGATCTTATAGATCCGCTTGGAGGTTACCACATACTTCTCTTCTGGTCCCTGAATAATATCTTATACATCATTCTTTAAGATATACTAGTATTCTTCTGTTATGACATCTTGCCATACATGTTCTCATGTTGCTTCTCTAAGACAAGGAGGCTCAGCATCAATGAAGTGGCTCATGACTTAAGGATAGCTTGAAAATCTCTTTTTCTTTCTCGTGATGTTCCTTGAGAGGATTGTATGTTTCTCTGCCTCTTGCAGAGTGAGTCTAGGTAGGCCTTTTATTCCCTACTGCAATATCTCTAAACATATCAACTGGAGAAACTGGGTCAACTAGAATAATGTATGTCTCCCTCTAAACTGTTGAAGGGGGAGAAGGTATTGTCTCACTGTCAATCTCCATCTGAGATTATTTGGGTTTTTTGAATGGGTGTCTCTTATTTAAGTACAACATCTATGTTTGTCTCGCATAATAATCAATCAATTATAGTTTGGACTCCTGTACCAGGGATAATGGTCCAAGTCTTTGAGGGCTTCCATACTAGGGATAATATCCTTCATTTGCTTAAAAAATGCAATCAACTATAAAATTAGAGATCAATTGATTTACCCGGTTTGTATTCTTTGTATTCGTGCTTTAGTTTTAGAGGAAGCACTTCTCCTCTCTCTTCTTTTCATTCTTTTGAGGTGGATCTGGATCAATGTCAACGGTAGAAGCATATTGTCTTCCCTTCTTCCTGGTCGAACAGTTTCTTGCATAGTGTCCATATTTGTCACATCTGAAGCACTGAATTTCTGAAACATCTCTTCTTTGATAACCTGGATTTGATGAAGACTTTTCATCTTTAAATGTTTGTCTAAAATTTCTTTTGAATTTTCCTCATTTCTTTGCATGAGGTGCAAGAGCATGATTTTCTTCTGAGGAATCTTCCACTCCTCTATTTCTCAGTCTTGAATGCAATATGTACAAAGCAAATCAAAGGTTGGTAGAGCTTCTCTTCCACTGATACTCTGAAGAAAAGGCTCCCATTGTTTTGTAAGGTTGTTGAGAGTGGTTAAGACAAGTTCTCTATCAGACATGATTTCTCCAGTGGTTTCTAGTTGTTCTTTAATCTCTGAAATCTTCATAAAGAAGATGGAAACTATGTCACCTTTTGTCATCTTGGTACTTTGAAGTTGGCTCTTCAAGATAAGAGCTCTAAGGGTGTTTTCACTTTCAAACATTTCTTTTAATTCTTCATACATATCATAAGTTGTCTTTGGGTTGGCAATACGAGGTAAGAGATGATCTCTTACTGAGTAGATGATTAATTTTCTTGCTTTGACATCTTCTTCCTTTCTTATCTTCTTTTCTACATCTGTAGTTGTGTCTGGTAGGGTTTTAGTTGCCACATTCAAAAATTCATCTTCTTCAAGGGTGACCTGAAGCCTTGATTTCCAGGAGCTGAAGTTGCTTGCTCCATCAATCCTATCTTCTACTAAGGCTTTGTTCTTCATTTCTTTGGTTTCTTCAAACTCTCGCCAACTGGATTTTGAAAACCTGATGATTAGGCTGAATTAGTAACATTGGATTATGTTGGACTTATGATTGCCAACAATCAACTTGATAGTGTCACAGAGATGCTTGCTGATTTAAGAAAAAAACATTTCTTTAAGAAGTTTCAGAAATTTAAGATCAAGATTCTACAGGAAATTTCAGCACCCTAGAAACCCTAGGGCCATTTTTTTGGAAACCTTAGGAGGGTCATACGGTTCTGCAACAGTGAGAAGAGACTTGGTAGATGCTTGTGCAATCGGTTCTTTCAATACCTATGCTCTGATACCATGATGATTTTTCAATAAAAAAGGTTAAGCATGAAGTTCATTCCATTTTTAACATTTATCCATAACCATTAATGTTGCAACAAACAAGATCACAAGAAGAAGCACCATGCACAAGAACACAAGAGGTATCTTGGGAAACCCTTCTCAACAAGGGAGGAAAACCCAGCCAAATCCTTTGTTATATTCTTCAAGAGAAAGACCTTCACCACCAAGAAAAACTAGCACACAAGAGGGTGCTCAAACCCTAGAACACTAGCACCCAAGAGAGGTGCGCACTTTTCCCAAGAAGGTGTACTTGTTGAAATTTCCAAACTGTCATGAAAGATATGATTCCTCAATGGGGAATTTACCTTTACTTGTACTAGATTGATCCTATCAATAGAAGTGTCTATTGGCACAACAGGGCCGACCTCACTAGCTTATAATATAATTAATATTAACCAGATTAATTATCTTTTACATTAATTACGAGTCACATTAAGGTGGGGCCGACCTGTACCCTTTACATTACAATTAGGGTTACAGGCAGGTCTGACTCTTGAACAATATAGCAAGGGATCTTATACACCCACTAGTGCTCATCCACTAGGGGCACATCCATAGGGATGTCCACAT
>ML826466.1:20169-33229 GCA_009831015.1 Picea engelmannii | reverse complement strand
TGTGCTCTAAATTTCTAAATTTAACTAGACCATTAGAAACTCAAATTCGTCCATTTTAAATGCACAAATTCCATTGTTAAAATGCATGATTTTGGAGGAAAAATTGTTCTCTAAATTTCTAAATTTCATTGGACCATTAGAAACCCAAAATTAGTCCATTTTAAATGCACAAATTCCAATCCCAAAAATATCCATGAAGAATGTATATATTTGAGCTGACATTTGTTATGAAAAAAATAAAAATAATAGCCTCGATTGAACACAATATGAGAAAAATATCACCATCAAGTTTCTTTGATTAAAAAATAAAAATATTTGCGGAAAAAAAACTAGTCGATGCGATCCTTGGGTGATTTTGACGGCTTAGATGCCCCTGAGTCACGATTTCTCAGCCACAGGCTAGTCTCATAGGTCACGGACAAACTAACAAACAAAAAAAAAATGCTTGTACAAATATCACATCAAGTTAAAAGAGAAGATTTGAAATTTAAGGAAAAAAAAATCTCAAAATTTAAACTAAAACTAAGATATTACACAAATAACATTGTATTTTCATTTGTTATGTCTAAACTTCAATATATAGTGAAATTTCAAACCTCAAACAAAATAATATTGCAAAGATGGATTCTAGGAACACTATAATCTTGTTAGAGTTCTCAATAAATCATAGTTTCAAACTAATTTACAAATTTTAAAAGCCATTAAAGAAAATATACAAAAATTACAAAAGTCACAAACCATTAAGATGAAGATGGACACTAAAATATTATATTACATATTTAAAGTGCCATGAGAAGAAATTAGAAACAATTACTCCATTTCTATAGAGTCCATCAAAAGCTACAAAAATCCACATCAAAAACCAAGAGAATGAAATCCAACTAATTTCAAACCAATTTTTAAATTGACAAAACTTAATAAGGAAAAAAACAAATAAGCTCAAGGACAGTTACAGTATAAAGCCAAATGTGGGAAAATGTCTGAACAAATTTCAAATATGAAGATATACTTTCTATTATCCAGGCCTCTAAGTGTATAAAAGAGAATAAATCATGTCTTAGCTTATGCAAAGACATGGCGATGATTTTGTGAAAGTGTTATTTATGTTAGACACATGATAGATATAATGGTTCAATATACAACCTGGATGCCAAGTCAGAAGTACTTTATGCCTTCCCTTCACATCAATCTATCCCTAGTTCACTACAGTCGGACAACATTGCACTTGTTTGATTTGAATTATGTATTGCATACAAATTGCATGTGTTATGGATGATTGAGAGTAATTTTGTGCGTGGTAGATATATTTTGGAGTGAATAAACAGATGGAATGTGCATGGCAATCTGATTCATTGAAGACACGGGAAAAATATCCTCCTTGCTCCCAGATCCTTGAAGAGTTTGAAAATAGTAGTGATTGGTTCCGAACAAGATCTAATATCAGAGGTATAGTCTTTCCTTATAATGAGGATGGGTTTCATGGGAAAGGACTCTACCTCCTTAGATGTAAATCTTTGAGTTGTTGAAACATTAACTATTTTTTGACAGTATGTCTATGATAGACTGTGGTTCATGGGAAATATTTATAAACATTCAACAAACAGACTTAACTATATATGGACAATTTGAAGTGAATGATATATGAAAGTAACTTATCACTGGATCTTATGATGAACCATTTTTTTAATGGATATTGAAATAATGATTATTTATGCGCAAATAAACTCTTGATAGTTATTATTTAAAGGAAAGAAGGAAAAAAATAATAATTGAATTGATGAAAGCCAAACTCATATGTGATGACTTTTAGGCAGAAATGAAACATAAAGTGACTAAAACTTCTAGGTGGTGGGTAACAAATAACCTGTACTTATTATTGTTTTATTTTCCAAAACGCTCACCTCTTATTTACTTTAATTCCATGCCATAACTAAAAGGTACTTGAAGGATAACTACTTTCTAGTCTTTTATCTCCTCATAAAGGAGAATTGTGGGAGACGTGAAAGGGGAGAAGAGAACAAGTATGCTAGAACTTTGTTGAAAATTTTCACACTGCATTATATTATCCTTCTTAGCAAACTTTAAAAACTTGGCAAACACTGTAACCGTTGGATGGATTACAAAAAGGTTCCCGTGCTTGAGTAAAACAGCCTACGTTGTCCATGGAAGGTATATTTTTTCCTCTATTTTATTTTAGGTGATAGTTTTGTAATCGCTGAAATTCTATCATTTCAACCAAATATTAACATAGATTACACAAAGGAATTTATCAACATTTCAACCAAAGATTAACATAGATTACACAAATCACAGTGTATTTTTCCTATTTCAAACTTGAAACAATAAAAAAATGCAAACCTGGATATTGAATGCCCTTGCTTCCAGTTGGACTTGAATGCTCTTTTGGGCCTCTTGGATGTTGGTTCCTCTTCAAGAAGTTTTGTACTATATGATTCATGGCCTTCAAATGGATGACCATATACTTCATTTTCAGAGTTGCATGGTTGATTAGAGCATCGAGAAATACCAAATGCATCAGCTATTGAACATTGTTTTTTATCCTTTTTAGGATGACCGAGAGGTGACATTTTTCAATAATTTATACCTATACACAATAAAAAAAAATAGGGAATATAAACATACAAATTAAATGGGAATAAAATCATTTGTATGTCTCTTTAGAATGAGTAACATTAATCCAAACCTTTTTTTCTTTAACTGTCAAAATTGACCCACCAAAACTCAATACTACAATTGAAACTACATATATCATATTTTCAGCAGAGAAAAAATATGCACAATTCAGATTTTTAGTAACAGTGACTCTTGGCTCTTAAAAGACACTTCATACAACAGTCTCTTAGGAGTCGTGGATATATAGATAGCTATAATTATCTTCTATATTCTATTTTTATTTGACATATGTCTATGTTAATTATGTTATAATTGCCATTTTTTAATAACACAATGGCTTATCGGTGTGGATCTTGAAATGTTTATAATGTCAATAAGTAGTCTAGGAGTTTCGTGCAACAAATATCTTGTTGTCCCTTTTTGTGGAGATCTTGATGTCCCTTCTTTTGAAGATCTTGTTGTTCCTTTTTGTGGAGATCTTGTTGTCTCTTTTTTTGAAGATCTTGTTGTCCCTTTTTATGGAGATCTTGTTGTCCCTTCTTTTGAAGATCTTGTTGTCCCTTTTTGTGGACATCTTGTTGTCCCTTCTTTTGAAGATCTTGTTGTCCCTTTTTGTGGACATCTTGTTATCTCTTCTTTTGAAGATCTTGTTGTCCCTTTTTGTGGAGATATTGTTGTCCCTTATTTTGAAGATCTTGTTGTCCTTTTTTGTGGAGATGTTGATGTCCCTTCTTTTGAAGATCTTGCTGTCCCTTTTTGTGGAGATCTTGTTGTCCCTTCTTTTGAAGATCTTGTTGTCCCTTTTTGTGGAAATCTTGTTGTCCCTTCTTTTGAAAATCTTGTTGTCCATTTTTGTGAAGATCTCGCTATCCCTTTTTGTGGAGATCTTGTTGTCCCTTTTCTGGTGTTCTTGCTGCCCCTTTTTGTGGAGATCTTGTTGTCTCTTCTTTTGAAGATCTTGCTGTCCCTTTTTGTGGAGATATTGTTGTCCCTTCTTTTGAAGATCTTGTTGTCCCTTTTTGTGGAGATCTTGTTGTCTCTTCTTTTCAAGATCTTGTTGTCCCTTTTTGTGGAGATCTTGTTGTCCCTTCTTTTGAAGATCTTGTTGTCCCTTTTTGTGGAGATCTTGTTGTTCCTTCTTTTGAAGATCTTGCTGTCTCTTTTTGTGGAGATCTTGCTGCCCCTTTTTGTGGAGATCTTCATGTCCCTTCTTTTGAAGATCCTCATGTCCCTTTTTGTGGAGATCTTGTTGTCCCTTCTTTTGAAGATCTTGTTGTCCCTTTTTGTGGAGATCTTGTTGTCCCTTTTGTGGTGTTCTTGTTGTCCCTTATTGTGGGGTACCTGCTATTGTTTTCTCATCTGTGATCAATACCTTGGTGTCCCTTCCTGTGGGGTACTTGTTGCAGTTGTCTTGTGATGGTCTATAACTTGGAAAAATTGTCCCTAAGTCCATATGACAAAGATCAAACCCTAGAGGTTTGATCCATGAACCTAAAACTATTTATGAGCATATTTTAAAGGTTTACATTCACACATGTGACAGGTACATCTTTCATAGATCAGGAGGTAAGCTTGAGGTTTGTCTTTTCACTCAAATTTTTTTGTTTATACTCAGAATTTATTTTAGATCTATCTATTTATTTTCTCATATATGTTGATCTAGTGAACAGAAAATTAAAAGGGCATTATTGTTTCTATTTTTTCCCTAATTCTAACAATAGTTGTTTGACCTTAAGTATACTTCTAATGCTAGATTTTATCTCGCGCCATTCCCTTGAAAGGTAAAACCTCGTTATTTAAACATGAGCCTAATCTTGCTTCTCCTCATAAGACCCCTACATATATGCCCATGGTTCTCTGCGATTTAATTCCATGATGAGTGTTCAAGAGAATGATCCCAAAGACAACACGGTAGTTGTGGCCAAAGGGAAAGGGTTAGTAAAGTTTGTCCCCTTTGTTCTAGCACAAACCACTTGTACTAGAGGAATTGTGCATCTATAAGATAGATGCAAGCAGGTAGGACATAAATTGACTTTTTTGTTTAATATGGGGAAGCTCGGGGTTGAAATGTAATTCTAGGCTTATTAGGCACCTGCATTCTCTTGGGAGGTCTACACCAATCCCTTACAAATTTTTTAGTTATCATGGTCTAGCCACTTATGATTTCACTATAGCAATCCTGGTGCCACAGGGAACTCTCAGCTGAAATCCACCTAAAAATATGCAACCAAGCAACTCTAAGGGCAAGGTAGCAATTAACTGATGATGGTAGATTGGAGGTAGGGTGAATTTGTTGTTGAAGGAACATTTAGCTCGAAGTAACAACATAGACATTTTACTGAGCATATTTTTTGTTACTGTAACAAAGGTCATATAGGTTGTTGTTGATATTACCTCCATAACCTAGGGATGAGAGTTGGAGAGGATGCAACTTTGTGGCTCCCCCTGGTAGCAGCAAGGAGAGGCCATACTGGGGCAAAGAAGGATAAAGTACTGATTAGTTGGTTGTAATATGTAATCAGTCATAGGTTGAGTCCTTTCAGTAAAGGTCTATTTTTTTCAGTTCTAGATAGCCTCTAGTTTAGATGAGCATATTCCTAGTAATAACGTTTTTGGCATTGGCAATGCACGTACCTTTTGTTATGCTATTTCCTATATTAAGAGTCAAAATCCTTTTGAAGTTGTCTTTGAGCACCTAATTCTCAACTATAAAGACTTTGTAAATATGATTATCATAACTAGTAAAATTTTAACCAGAGAGCAAAATGGCATGTTAGCTAAGAGAATGCATATTGAGGATTACAATAAATGTGTCATTCCTTGATAGTTGTTTAAAATGCTTCGAGTTTTGGGGATAGCTTTATATGTGAGTATTGTACATGTCCTATTGTTCATATTTGTCCTTTTTATCTTACATTCAGTTGTTTTTTAGAAGCACTGCATATTGTATTTTGGGGGCTGCTAAATACCCATGTAGATAAAAGGAGAACCCCCCTTTTTGAAGAAACTTTGTAATGGTTGTAACTTTTTGCATCTCTTTTGTATCAGTGATTCTATGTCTAGTGTAGCTAAACGGGAAAAGATCGTGAAATTTAAATTGTCTAACCTTCAATAAAAGTCATGTGTGAATCAAAATCAATGGGACTATAACTGAATAACTATAGACATTAACATATGTGTTTGAACTCTTTAACAATCCATACTTCGAACTTTTTATTACATCGTTTTGTTGGAACCAAAACACATTGGATGTAAAAAAAATATTCCTACGGACACAAAAAGAAAACAAAAACTATTCTAATAGTGTGAGAGCATAAGCTTTGATTATGCTTTACTGAGATAAAATAACATAATTAAGAATTCATACCAAATTTTGTTATTTTCCTTCTTGTTGCTGGAGTTGTAAGGAAAAACAGACAAACTTAGACATCAGTTTTAGAGGTTTTTTATCTATTCACTGATATGGATCGAATGTTGAAAGGAGCAATTTCAGGCCAGTTTAAGATAGGTTTTAGGACAACTTAGATCCAACAAAACACAGAAGCCAATTAAATGAGATAAAACAACCTTAACTACAAAACTACAACCAACCTTCAATGGCAGTCTATCATCTAGGAAATAAACGGGAAATAAACCCTATGTTAATTTCAATATTACAGTGCAATAAAATTAACGGGAAAGAAAGTTGAAACCCTATGTTAATTTCAATAGAAATTTCACAAACAAACTTGAAACCCCAATTGCAAACCTCTAGATACTGCAAATCAGACCTTGGCTCGGACCTTGGCTTTCTGGTTTGGCGAAGTTGTCCCCTCGTTCTAAATTCTGAAAGTCATTGTTACTAAAACTTCCAACTTCCAAGCAGTGGCATCTTGGCCCGTGGGTATAGTGAATCTGGGTATAGTGAATCTGGGAGAAATGGGTGAAAGTAGAAATATGGAAAATGGACCAAAGGTTCCACAAACAGCCTAAAAAATACTTATAACTTCCAAGCAATGGCGTTTTGGCTAGTACGTATAGTGCATCCGGGGGAAATGGTTGCAATTGGAAATTCTGAAACAAGACCAGAGACTCCAGAGAAAACATAATGGACATTGGATATTCAAGCACTTCAAAGAGGAAAAATGGTTTTGTATTGTGATTGGAGAGCTCATTAATTCTATCACCTAACTCAACAACTGCAATTGATTCCCCTCCCTGCTCCATTGCTCCAAGTTCCCTGGGCCGACCAACCTCCAAGTTACGGTAAGGAGATTCGGATTTCGAAGGGAACTTGTTCAATGTGACCGCAATTTCGCACGCATCAAACTTTATCTACCTGTACAATGTACTCCAGTGGTTGGTAACAGTGCCAACAAATTTTAATGACGACCAATTTAAAATATTACCATTCCTAGGAAATTTTAGGTTCTTTTTAACATTTCAGGAATAATTTTCAAAAATTAATATTAATTTTTTTTTTGACATGGAATTATTTAAAAGTGCTTCTAGGACATGTTGGACCCCCTTTGACGGGCTGTGACGTGTTGAATTTTGATCGCTACTTTCGATTCTTATATTATAGCTTAACCGTAATTAATTATGATTTGAGCGGCTGACAGTCACAAATAATTTTTTAAAATTCCTTAAGAGTCCCTTACCAATGGACGTGGAGTTCTCACACACATACATGTATGGTACAAATATGGTGCAGACACAATTTGAACGTGGTACAAATATGCAATTTAATGGTCATACTATTTATTTTTCTGCACGATGGATTTGAATTTCTGTATGCATGGATTAATTGATTGTATTAGCCGAATATTATATTTCAATAACGTGGTGGAATGGCAGATGTATTGTCATGAATGGTACGAACCGTAGAATCATATGGCGACTGACTTTCAATGGCATGAAGTGTAACACAAACAATACAACATAATATATATAATTTGTATTCTTATTAAATTCCCAGATAAATACCCATGAAACAACAACCTTGTGATTTGGCGGATTTTCTTCTTCAGATTTCCATTTTTTTATATATATCTATATCGGAATACTCTTCTTCAAACTGAATTTTGAGTTTTATATGGCCAAAGGCCTAAATCGCTCAAAGACCAAAGTTCCTAAGAACTTTGAAAAAATGAATGGCCAAAGGCCTAGTTGGTGGTCAAGGACCCAATTTCTCATCGAAACTCTGAAACGATGGGGTTGGCCAAAAGTTGGATTGAGACTTGCTCTAATACCAAATGAGACGAACAAGTTCGCTCACACAAATAATATCCAATAGAAATAGGATAGTACACCATAATCCATTGAGGATAACAAATAATATATAAATGTATAAGATAATGAATACATGAGATGATTATAATGAGAATGAGGGATCGTTTTATATACCCTCACAAGGGGTGCCCTTTCATGAACATACACGTCTTTTAGATAAGACATGTCTTTTCATTTATGATATATTTAATTATTATTTTATTTATACTTGTTTCTATATATTTGTGTTCATAACACTGCCCTTTCTGGGCCAAGCTGGTGTGGCAGACGTTGCTATGTTGTTGACGATGAACGATGATGTGTGGTGGAAAGGAGGGGCTCTGTGTGCTCGATGTGGGCTCAGTTGGTCATCTGGCTCTCGGCACTCCATGTCTTCTACCTGCAGGCCTCGAGACATCATCTCCTTAGTTACCCCTAGGCTGGGGGGTAACAGGTCAAATCAACAAGTTTCAAGAATATCTCACACCTTTTAATGTTAATAGTATCACACTCAGTCATCAACTCTCTTAGGCATTTGATTCTCTTTAGTCAACAAGCATTAATCAATTTCATGTGAACCTTAGAGGGAAGGTTTTAATCTCTTTTTTGTGCCTCGCTCAAACTTGAAACCTTCATTGCGAATGTTCCCACTGCTTCCTTACAGAATCCTTCATCATTTTCCAAATCTTTCTGGAGATACTCCTTAAAGTGAAAAACCCTTGTTGAGAAAGTAGTTGGGCTATGTGCTAATTCCCAAATTTCAAGGATTAAGTCCATTCTTTTCTTAATATTGTCTCCAATGTATTTCCTTACAGTCATTAGTAAGCTAGATGAACCCTTTAATCTGGAACTGGTCTCTTGGACATCTTCAACACTGAGTATTGGTTGTATTGTTAGGATAGGCTTAGGAAATAAAGGTTTTGGAATCAAGTATTTTTCTAATTCTTGTATTCTCTCTTTTAAAACCATTTTTTTTTCTATGTCAAAAATGGACTCCTTCAATGATTTTCTAGTTGCATCATGAAATTGCATGATTTTTTAGGGTGGAACCCCATGAAAATCGATTTCTAACTTCCAATTCTCTGCAAATTTTTTATTTTTCATGTTTACCTTTTCTATTAACAATTTTTAGAAATTTTGTGGTAGGCCACATGGTGTAACATAACAGACTCCTCTTCAAATATTTTTGGCTCTTGAGAATCTAATTCTTTAGCAATCACCCTGGTTTCAATCAATCTTTGCTCCAACCAGCTGGGTTCCTCTATCACATCGTCAACTTCCATGGATTTGGGATATTCTTCAATTTTAGGTAAGTATTGTCCCTCCTTTTGAATTTCTCTTTTCTTTTTGTGGAAGTGTGAATAGTGTGAGACTTTTCCATTGTTTTCCTAGTAGGGTCATTGTCTCCATCGTCATCTGAATCTTCAGTGGATGTCCTTTTTTGTTCTTGACCCCTACTTCGAGGTTTGGTATTTACAGAAGTACTTCTCTGCGATACATTCGGTGAATTGGGGTTTTCATTGGTTGTCTCTCTGCCCCTATGCATGTAACACTCATTTGTGTTGGCTAATTATTCAATATCACTAGGGTATCTTCAATTGATGCTTCAAGTAGATTCTAGTTATCTCCCCCTCCTTCTTCAAATTGCTCATTCTTACCGAAATATGAAGCATACCTAACTAAAGTCATGCGTGCAAAAAATAAATCTTTTAGATCGAAACGCTTGATGGCTTGGACTTCCTTCAAATTAAACCAGTCCAATTGAACAACAAATTCATCTAAAAGAGAGATAACTTTGATAGATATCTCTCCAACTCTTCATGGAAATGGAATAAATTGTTTTTTCCTTTTTTCATTGAAAAAATGTACCTAGTACTTATATTGTTTACACACTTCAATGATGAAAAGTAAATCAGACACATAAAATGGTAACAACAAGGGTTTCACCTAGAATCCATATAATCTCAGAAGACTAAATTCCTCCAAAGTTTCAAAAACTCCTTTCTTGGCAAGAAAGGATGGAGCTTCTAGTGACAACCTTGATGCAGTAGCACCATGAATCATTTTCTTACAAGCAAACAAAAAACCATTTTGGATTGCGGAAAAATTATATGGGGCTTTATGCCTCCATAACACCATGTACCAGACAAAAGTTGGTTCCTTCTTCAAATTAACATTTCTTGCTCTAGGAAAGTCCTCAAATATGTGATAGTAAACAATACTAAAGACCAAATACATAGTCATGTAGAATGTTTTAGGTTTTCTCATGCCCCTCGGCTAAAACAAAATCTCGTTTGAGATGATGCGAGCCGAATTGTTCATGGCATTTTCATGAATAACATGATGGAGAATATACACAATGTATTTTGGCAATGAAGTCGTGGACTCTAGTCCAATTATTTCGACGAAGATCCAGACAAACTCTTTATATGGATACTTTAGAGAGCATACATCAACATGAGAAAAATTGATGTCAATTCTTGGGCTTGTGAGATAACTTTTGAGAAGCTTTGTTCCTCCTCCGTGTTCTTTGAGAAACTCATCTGCCTCTACATTCTTAAAAATCATAGCGAGGTCGGAAAGTCGCAACATCCTCCTAAACATTGAAGAGGGAAAATAAATCGATGACTTTCCTCGTAATAGGATGATTATTCTTTATGTTTCAAATGTATCGACACACCAGAGTACCATCTCTTTGAAGTCTGCTACCTATGGTACACACCTGACCAATGCAATGTCTGAACTCCAGGCCTTGTTCAATTCCTTCTATGTAGGGGGGAGAGACAAATACCACGTATATGTCTGTGACCACTGAAATTGGTGGTCTTCACATCCAAGGGTGTTGAAATTGTCTCTACAATACAAGACTTTCATTTTATTTGACATGTCTTTACATAGTTTTCCTTTTTAAAGAATAGGTGGTGTTATTGTCAATACAATCTTTTACAGCAGGGCTTTTGATTCTTTATTTATTTTACCACATAATGCCTTGATTATCAACTGCCATAGCTCTTATTTCAAAGTTACTAATTTGCGCTGTCTGATTTTGGATTTATTGAAAAGATTTTACGAAGATCACGCCACTTAATAACAGTATTAGATTCACACAAGTGGAAGCTGATGTGGTGGCCTAGAAGTAAATGTCGTCGGGAATGGTGATATGGTATCGGGAAACATGAAAAATGGTTAAGTATGGAAATGCAAAGTAAGGAATGGAAAATGAAATATGATGAATGTGGGAT
Source organism: Picea engelmannii (assembly GCA_009831015.1). Classification (NCBI taxonomy): domain Eukaryota; kingdom Viridiplantae; phylum Streptophyta; class Pinopsida; order Pinales; family Pinaceae; genus Picea; species Picea engelmannii. The sequence continues at coordinate 22,103 of ML826466.1, read as the reverse complement.
TGTGAGGTATGGAGAACAAAACGAGAAGTAAGTGGGACTCTTGCATCTGCAATGATGAAATAGGGGTAAGTATAGAATGGGTTGATTTCGTAGGTTGTGGAAGTGAGTTAATCATTCTGGAGGATGTGTAAATGCGGGATGTGGGATTGTGGGTCTAGGGAAAAGGTGAATGGATTCAAAGGGGTGCCTTGCATCTGCAATGAGGAAATCGACTAAGTATGAAAAAGGTAAGAAATGCATTATGCATGATACAAAATTAGGAGGGGTTGTTTTGAGTGTTATGGGTTTGCGAGTTGCGGGATGAGAAGTGGATTGGTCTCCCACGACAAAGAAAAATGGCTAAGTGTCAGGATCATTAGGTAAGAAAAGAAACTAAGTATAGAATTGTGGGTCTGTGAGTTTGTGGACCCGCGGACTTGATATTAGCCTGATCCATAACCCACATATCAAAGGGAAAAAAAAGTTAAGTATAGAATATACAGGAAACACGAGAGGAGAAAGAAAAAGGACAAGGATGGATCTATATACACTAACATTGATCAACAAATGTAGATCAACATTCGACTCCAATTGTGGCACAGTGACCCCCTGTGGGTTGCTGAGAATCCATAAAACCTCATTCATTGTGAAAAATGGAGTAAAAAATACATTTTTTTAGAAAGGAAAAAGAAAAAATGGAAGAAACAATATGAGAAAGAATATACATAGGAGTATCGAAAAAGACCATGTATAGGTTAAGAATTGGTGATTAACAAAAGAAATGCTTAAGGTATTGCTCATTCACGGAAAATGCTTGAATTATTCCTTTCATATCTTTCAAGAAATAAGAATAGAAACCAATGACCTTTTCAATCTAGTATGGGCCAATCGAGAGAGATTCAAACTTTGTATGAAAAGATGGTTTTTCTTTCACTTTTTTACACAACATAGCCAATTGGTATTTTTGAAAATCTCTTGCGGCAGTGCTCTTGTCAAAATGTCTTTTGACCACTTGTTGTCTTTTGCTTATTGTCATTACTGCTTGTTCTCTTTGTTCTTCGAGTTGTAGAAATTCACAATATATTTTATGTAAATGTTACAACTCTTTTGTATGTTCATTGTTTATGGCAAGGACTAAGGCATTCAATTTCAAATTTAATAGTAACCTCGCTTCTTTTCCATATACAAAGGTGTATGGGGAATGGTTGGTGCTATCTTTTGGAGTAAGGTGGCTTTCCCGGAGTGCATTTATCAAATTTGTATGGTTTGCTGCAATTGTCTTCTTGATAATTTGAATTAATGTTTTGTTTGTTGATTCAGTTAAACCATTTTGCTGCAATTGTCTTCTTTACTATTGCTTTTAGGTGCTTTTAATGCTGCAATAGATGGTTGTAGCTTACTTTTGTAACAACAAAAAGTAGGTTAGTAGATTAGTCTATTCTAGGGTTAGGAGAAGTTAGTAGAGAGCTTGAGGTAAAAGTTTTGAGAGTAGTTTTCATCAATCACTGAATTGTAAGGCTTAGATCATTGCTTTTAGGGTAAATGGAGTCTCTTTTAGCAGCGACAATCCTGAAGGAAAAAATTGATAATAAGAGAGCTAGAGACAAGAAGGTCAATGATTGAAGTGTTGGTAGCCCAAGGCTTCAATCACTAAACCATAGGGGGAAATGGCCACTAGGAAGTCGGTAACCCTAGGCCCTAGTAGTTTTCCTCCTTCTTTACCTCAAGGATGAAATAGATGACGGCTAGATGAAGCAAAAGATGTTAGGGTGTTGCAATGGAAAGACCCTTAGCACAAAGCTTCAAGAAAACAGGGTTTCTAGCATAATCTAGTAGGTGAAAAGTTATTAAGGCAAGAACAATAACATGTGCTTTAGCCTCCTAGGGTTTTAAGCTAGCAATTTCATAATCTTGGAAGAAATGCAAGATAAATACACCATAACCATTCAAATGAA
>ML826465.1:21757-57132 GCA_009831015.1 Picea engelmannii | reverse complement strand
ATAATTTTATATAAAATTGACAAAATAAAAAAAGATAATGAATATATAGCTAATTACCATGGGACGATATTCATTCGATCTGCCATCAATGTGACCATATTTCCTACAATGTTTTGTAGTTGTTGCTATTAAAATTCTTGCAGGACGTCTGAGGCAACATTTTTTACAAGGGAAATAACATCTACCATCACCCTTTTCACCCACTTTACTTTTTTCCTCGCCTCTAACAACATTCTGCGACATTTTTCCGCACAAAAATACCCTTTCGGAACCGTCATTGTTATAGCAAGATTGTTGCAACATCTTTAAATCGTCAAATATTTATAGGCCAATTTTAGGTCACTATCATCACAATTGCAACGATAGTGACCTAAAAATATTTTTTTTCCACCTATTTAATTTAGGTCATTTTCAATGATAAATTTTTATTAAATTATTATGGTCAACATTCATCGCAAGAGCGATGGACAATCTACAGGCGTCGCTCGTGATATGAACATTGAACATAATAATTTAGTCAAACTATAGGTGTCGAGATTGCGATGAATACGGGGTAGATTTAGAAAAGATGAACTTTCTCTCTTGCATGTTGCGATGAAAGAGTACTTTCGTCTCAAATTTTTCAATATGTAGTAGTGAATGCATTCCAATATTTTTTCTTTACTAGTAACTAGGGTGCCAACATTCATGTCCACCCAATTCCTCTCTTTACCATTGTTACATCTTTGTTGGAATATTGGAAGGTCCTCCTTCCATAGTAATTAGGAAGTAGGCATAGGAATTAATCACTCTTTAGTATTTTTTTAGGTCTGATAATAAAGGGTGGGAAGTCCAATACCCACCTTATTTCATACAACATGCATCCCTTCAATTCATTCAATCAATGTGCTTCTTATGAGCACTTTTGTTCAAAATCATTCATGATTGATCAATGCATTCATGACACATTTTTTCATGAATTTCTTGCAAGGATCTCAATTGTCCTTGACTATCAGAGGTTCTTGTTAGAATATTGGATGTGCTCGTTTAACCATAGACAATATAGCAATATCATCACCCAACCATAGGCACTAATGCCACCCATGAGCACGTTGACCTTGACAGAGAGAAGAATATCTGACAGCAAATCAATATCCAACCAAGGCTAATGCACCAAGAAAAGACAACCAAAACTGATCAGAGAGTCCAACCCAGAAAAACTGAAAATGTAGATTGTAGAACTATCGGCAGCAGCTGCTCCCAAGACTTGCGCACAAACTGGCCTTCTGCAGTGCGCACAAGTGTACTTTTGTAATTCTGGGAAGTATGGCTAAAATGAAGACTGGCCTCATGTATTTATACTACTTCTGCCAGACTGCCTCAACCGACTTCTCATTCTAGGTGCTAATTACTTAGTATATAATATTTCCTTTAGTCGAGTTCTCTTCTAGGGTTATATCCAAATATTTTCTTGCTTCCGGAATATTCTAATCTTGTCAAAGGTCACAAATGGAGGTTAATACCTCCCGCAGCTACCATAATATCAACACTCCCTCCTAGCTAGGGAGGTATAACAGATAATGGTTTTGAGCACAGACAGACCATTCAATTGGTAGCATCATTATAGCCACACATGCTAATTAAATCATGAGCAACATCATTATTATCCAACTGGATAATCTCCATGAAAACTAGTACAATGTCAACTAATAGAACATAACTGTGTCTATCCATAGTAGTACACAACTACTCAATATGTGACACATAGTCACAAATAGTGGAACATATCCACCATAGTAGCATACCTCTACTGTCTAGATACATACAATCTCCATAGTAATCATATCATCTTATATCAACCTTCACATAAACAATATCATGATATAAACTGAGTCATCTGGGCCATTCTTCCACTCACATCTGTGAGATCTAGAAGAGCACCTACCCTCAGATAGTAAAAAATCAACGATGGGCTATTAGGACTATTATTCTCAAGCATAGAAGAATAATTGTCTTGATTTCTAAGCCTAAACCATTCACCTATCCAGGTCATTCCTCCGACACTAAACAAAGTGCAACCTTGAGAGAATGAGTATGCCCTAGGGAATTCCTTTCATTGATTGTTGAACCTAGACCATTCACATATCTAGTCCATTCCTCTGACACTAAAAAAAGTGAAACCTAGAGAGAATGAATCTGCCCTAGGGAATGACTATCTGGACCATTTCCTAAGGAAATGATTGTCCTGCACCAACCTCCAAAATAGACCATTCTTCAAAACTGCTCACAATTGTGAGCTTTGAAAGAATGATTGTCCCTCGAGGTGGACCAATATTCTTGACCACTAATGAGAGTGATTGTCAAGAAGAAATATTGTCCTAGACCATTCCCCCACACTGGCCACAAGGGGAATCGTTGTCTATGGTACATTAGCAATCCATCGAACCATTTTCATTACAAAAATGACAGTTCGATCTGGACCATTTTCCGAACTGGAAAATGCATGTCCGTCAAAAATCTCAAACAAATTTTTGAACTGGAAAGGAATTGCCCATCCTGGACCATTTTTCAAAGCTGAAAGATGACTATCCATAAATCAATGATATGTCAGTGCTCCCTCCCAACCTGGAGATCCATCTCTTCCCTGTCAGCTAAGGGGGTTATTTCCACGATCCCCAATTTGTCTCGTAAGTATGAAAACTTTATTCTGGACTAAGGCTTTGTCAAGATATTTGTTTTCTGCTCATCTGTGGGGATACACTTTAGCTTCGCTTCTCCTTCCTAGACTTTATCTCGAATGAAGTGGTTTTTTATCTAAATGTGTTTTGACCATTCATGAAACATTGGGTGTTCTGATAGCCTTATACAACTCTGATTGTCACAATATATTATGGTTGAATATGGAACCTGATCAAATCATCCAGAAATTAGCTTTCTCAACCATATTTCTTTTGTACATGCCTCACATGATGCGATATATTCTACTTCTGTTGTGCTAAGTGCGACAGACTTATGTTTCATGTTTCCCCAAGATATCATAGTGGAGCCCAGGCTGAAACACATCCTTGAAGTACTCCTTTTGTCTTTTTCACTTCCTGCCCAATCTGAATCTTTAAATCCATGAAGTTGTATATCACTGGATGCGGTATATCTTAAACCACAGTTTAGTGTCCCGTGAATATATATTAGAACATTCTTTACAACTATCCAATGCTCATGTCTAGGTTCCACCTGGAACTGGCTCAGTGTGTTTACGACAAAGCAATTGTCTAGTCGAGTATTTACTAAATACATCAATGACCCAATCAATTGTCTATATAGGGACAGGTCTGTTGGATCAGAATCTGAGTCTCTTACTTTTCTTATATCTGTGTTCATAGGAGTGTCCATGGATTTGCAATTCATCATTCCAAACTTCTAAAGAATCTTTATTGCATACTTTCCTTGTCCAAGGAATACTTCACCACGCTTCTGCCATACTTCTAGTCCCAAGTAATAGTGCATGAGACCAAGATCTTTCATATCGAACTCAGAAGCTAGTTCCTTTTTACATTGGAGGATGAGAGACTCTTCACCTGTCAAGAATAGATCGTCGACATATAACAGTAGAATCACAGGTGCACTATTCATGACTTTGTAGTAAATATTTGGATCTGCATGACTTTTGGAGAAACCAAGTCTCATTAGGTAGTTGTCAATTCTAGCATACCAAGCTCTTGGAGCTTGCTTGAGTCCATATAAATCTTTCTTTACTCTGCAAACATGAGTGTCTCTAGAATGTACTTATAACACTTGAGGTTGTTCAATGTATACTTCTTGTTTGATTGCTCCATTGAGGAAAGTTGTTTTTACATCCATCTTATGTAAACTTCATTCTATGGAAGCAGGAAGAGACATAATGGCTCTAATGGAAGTATATTTGGCAACATGAGTGATAGTATTCTCCCTCCTTATGGGAAAACCCTCTATCTACGAACCTTTCTTTATATTTTTCCACACTTTCATCTGTTGCATTTTTTATCTTATAGACCCACTTTGAAGTTACTACTAATTTTTCTTTAGGTCTAGACACAATTTCCCAAACATCATTTTTCATGATGGACTGGTGTTCTTCTATCATGGCTTCTTTCCATTGTTTCTTCCAAGCTTCCTCGTCAAACGTGGTAGGTTCTTCATCTAGAATATTTTTCATACATGTTGCATAGCTGGAGAATCTCTTGGGCTTATTTCTTTTTCTGAAGGTCCCACTTGGAGATTTGAGACTTTCTGCTTCTTGTAGGGTAGCTTCAAGCCAATCTAGTCGTTTCTTGGTTTTGGGTACAGTTTATGAATCAATGGTCTCACATGGTTGCATCAGATGATCAAGTTGTTTTGTTTCTTCATTCTAACTTTCTGGAAGACATGTGCTTTCTTCAATAGGCTCTTCATACTCTTCTTCTTATATAGTTTCTTCTATGGATTTCTTGAAAGCCATCTTTTCATTGAAGGTTACGTCTCTGCTGACTTCAATATTATGTTGTTCTAGGATATAGATTCTATAGGCCTTGGATGATTCACTATATCCCATGAATATACCCTTCTTTGCTGAGGGTTCTAATGTATTCCTTTTATCCTTGGGAAGGTGAAAGTAAACATGGCATCCAAATATTCTTAAGTGTACCAAATTAGGTTTATTTCCTGAGAAGGTTTATTTTGGAGTCATATCCTTCAATATGTGGTGAGGACTTATGTTCTGAACATATATTCCTGTCATCGCTGCTTCTCCCCATAGATACATAGATAAACCTTGATCGTTCAATAGTGCCTTCACAGTTTCTTCAATAGATATGTTATTCCTTTCTGCTACACCATTTTGTTGAGGATTATGAGGAACAGTTAGCTCCCTCCTAATCCCTGTCGATTTTCAAAAGGCAAAAAATTCCTTGGATGTACATTCTCCTCCATTATATGTTCTCAAGGTCTTGATTTTCTTGTTTGTGAGGTTCTCTATCTCTGCTTTGAATTCTTGAAACTTGTTGAATACTTCATCCTTTCTCTTCAAGAGATATAACCAAGTCTTTCTCAAGTAATCATCTATGAATATTACATAGTAAAGAGAACCTCCTAGATATTTGACTGGCATCAGACCGCAAACAACTGAATGTATTAGATCTAAAATGTCCTTAGATATATTATTGTTTCTTGAGAATGGTTTCTTGACATTCTTACCAAGAGCACATCCTTTGCAAATTCCTTCATGTGTAGACTATAGTCCTGGCATTCCTTCAACCATGTTTTTGAGGAAGGATAATGCTTGATAGTTGATATGAGCATACCTTCTATGCCAAAGTTCATTGGGATTTAATTCATCATGTACAAGGGCTTCATCATTTCGTTCTAGTAGTTTGTATAGTCTTCCTTCATGGGTTCCAATAACTCTAGAATTCTCTATGTTGGAGTCTTTAGGCCAAGATAATGATTTTCCATCTACAAAGTCGATTTCATTTCCTTTGTATTCTAGGACATATATGAATACAATATTCTTTTCTAAACCAAGTACATATAAGACATTTCTCAAATGAACATTGTTACATGTTTTCAATTTGACGGAGGCTTGACCCATTACTTCGACTGGGTAAGTGTTTTTGTCTCCAAGTTCTACCTTGTACGATGTCTTCTTTTCATTTAGATTTGATATTCTAGCTTGATATCCTGTCATATGCCTGGAAGCTCCACTGTCAATTATCCACATGTCATCTTCAAGCGTTCCTATGAGTGTTGAGTAGTGTAAATGATTTGTCTTTTCATTCATGACTTTTTTTCACTGATAATTGGTCAAGCTTTGACCCAAAATTTCAACTTTGACGTTTTTACCTTCTGAAAGTGCCAAGAGGTGCGTTGGACTAAGGAGCACTTGAATATCTTCTCCTTGAGTAAGTTGTTCCATCATAAGGTGTTGGATAAGGGTTTTAGGGTTTCTGCAACTGCACCTTCTAGTAACCCTAGTGGCAGTGCTTTAGTAACTACACCTACTAGTAACCCTAGCGACATTTCTTCAACAAGATTGATAACCTTATGGCTTAGATTCCTTCCAGTGGTTAGACCAAATGAAGGAGGTGTGGGCCCATAACCTATTATAATATTGGATGTGCTCGTTTAACCATAGACAATATAGAAATATTGTCACCCAACCATAGGCACTAATGCCACCCCTAAGCACCTTGACCTTGACAGAGAGAATAATTTTCGGTAGCAAATCAATATCCAACAAAGGCTAATGCACCAAGCAAATATAACAAAAACTGATCATAGAGTCCAACCCCGAAAAACCGAAAATGTAGATTGCATAACTGTCAACAGCAACTACTCCCAAGACTTGCGCACAAACTGTCCTTCTCCAGTGCGCACAAGTGTACTTATGTAATTATGAGAAGTCTGGCTAAAATGAAGACTAACCTCCTGTATTTATACTACTTCTGCCAGACTGTCTGGGTCGACTTCTCATTCTAGGTGCTAATTACTTAGTATATAATATTTCCTTTAGTCGACTTCTCTTCTAGGGTTATATCCAAATCTTTTCTTGCTTCCGGAATATTCTAATCTTTTCAAAGGTCACAAATGGAGGTTAATACCTCCCACAACTACCATAATATCAACAGTTCTTCCCTTTATCATTCAAGTTCATTTTTTCCTAAATCTTACCCTCCTTAGGTGTCAATGAAATTTATACAATCAACCATAATCATACACATATCATCAAGTTATAAAACCGTTCATAAGGGATTCTTACTCAATCCCTTTCAAATATCATTCCACATGGACATGAAAAGTTTATACATGCCCTGGCTACCAACAAATATTATGATATCACCTCATTAGTGGTACTTCATGGGAGAAACTAAGATCCATTCATCAATTCTTAAATCATCATCCTTCTTATATTTATCCTCTACTTGAGGTTGTCCACCATTGGAAATTATCTTCCCCAACAACTTCAATATTTCCTACACATAACATGCATCATCACATTCATAATTATATCAGTTATTATGTAAAATCAAAATGCATGTACCATAGCATTTTCTAAATCAATGAACATTTATCAGATGTGTCCCAACATATCTATAATTTTTCTATCACATTATCCTCAATGTTTCCATGAGTGCGAACATAACTAACATTTTGTTTTGTCTCTACAATTATAAATCTATCAACATTCTCGTGTTGGAATTCATCCACACATAATCAGTATATCATTTTTCTCATCTCAGAGAAGCACAATAAACAACAAGAAAGGATTCAATGGGTTTTCCCTTTTTCCAACTCCTTTGCACAATCTAGAACTTTCAAATTAATTGAACTATTTCCAAGGACTCTTTTCCTTTGCATAACATGGATTTAACCAAGATCATTCATTTATAAATATTTATTAACTTTTTTTCCTTGGCCTTCACATATTTTATTTTAAAACAATCAACTCTTGCTAAACAAATCAAATTTTTAGAGTGAGAAAAGTGTTCTCCCTTTCCTCCTACTTTGCTTCTACAATCTATCTCTTTTTGGATCTTCCTACTCTATTCCTTGAGAAATCTTAGTCATCTTGACATTTCCTGGATGTAACATCATACTACATCATCAAAAGTAGCTCACAATTTTATCATGAGTTAGTGCATTCTGCACATTTACCAAATAGAATCAGGATTGTCGAGGCCTTGTCATATGCAAGTCTTCCACTCATGCATTATGTTTTAAAATGTAATACAAGATTCTTATACAAATGAATCTGCATCCCATTATCTAATTTTCCAGCAGTCATTAATGTTATGGATTTTTTCTCCTAACAGAGTCTCCACACATCTCCTATACATGGAACTATCTCATCATGCAACTCCCTTGTTGCATATCCATCACTATCTGAAATTATATCAATCCTTACTCAGCATCAGCTTCATCATTTCAAATATTTAACCAGTTCTTCATAAAGAATTATAGGCATGCATTATTATTATGCATTCAAATTATACACTCAAACATGTACATTTATTCTATCATCTTGCATTCACATTGTGCTTTCATGCACTTAACCACATGCATCAACATAATGTGTGTGTCTATCATAGGCACACTTTATAGTTTCACATGCATATTTATTCAAAAATCATTTTATTCATGATTGTTCACAATCATTTACATGCAATTATCAAAGGCATAATTCATATTGCCTTCTATGCATAACATCATAGCATCCTTGCTCAACTACTCTTTCTGCACTTCATACTAACTCTATTGAAGAGTGGCATACATCCCCCTTCAAGCTATCATTCAATTAAGAAAATCGGACCCTTCAAAATAGGATCAGACATGCATCCATAGCATTTCTCAAACCTAGAAAGTACTAACCTTTCCTCAAAATCCACTTATACAAGTGGTCATACCATGCCCTTAGTGCATACATATATATGTATATGGATATCAGTGTGCAACTTCATTGCTTGCATCTTTTCCATGTTGTTTGTACACAATGGTACTTTAAAATTTAATATCAATTCTCCCTGGGATATTACAACCATTCATATGAAAAATCTCATATGGGTTATATTTCCCTCTTTACATGACAATAACCAGCAAGATATCACTCTTACTCATCTACTATAAAAGCATCCCAAAAATAAGAAAATACAAATAGGTAAATACAACAGTACCCATGGCAGCAAAATGTCAATCCCTATCTCTCTTCACACCTCAAACCATTCTTGGTCAACAGACCTTTACCAAGGGAATCATTTCCTAAATTCCCTCTCGTTGTTACTTGAGCATACTAAGCCATACCTATATGGCTATCATCCCTCTCTGGATGTTATCTAATTCTTTTTTCCTTAGGGTAATGTACCAGCATTCCCTTTACCAGAATTTGGATCAACATCACATTGATTCCTTTTCCTTAGCTTCATAAGGCTATAAGAATTAGCATTATCATCATTTTTGTTCATGTTTTTAACTTTCCCTATTGATAATCATCAACCAAAGTGATTCACGACAACCCTATTTTACAACCAGCAACAAACTATTCCAAGTTTAGAGGCATGTTATACACATGATCAATCATTTCCATACGTATTATAGCATATCCTTGTGCACCAAGCCTTTTACCCATGCCTATAGTGCATATGTATTCCAATTTTCTGCCTTTTGCATTCACATGTGATGCAGGAGTATCACCCACATCAAGCAAGACAGCGCGGAGACAATCGGACAGTTGGACAAGCGCCAGCACAAATTTTGAAATTTCCTTGAAGTTGTTGCGCAAATCTTAAATGAGTCATTAAGAAGAAGCGCACTTGTATAATGTAAGCAGGCCTTGAGAAACTCACTCTTGTCCTTAGTAGGCAGAAGGCATTTAAATTAGTTAATGCAGGTAGATAGAAATTAATTCTAGATTAGACTGTTTGAGAGCACAATAGGGAAACGGGATATAGACACCCTTATTGTGTATTGCAACATTATTATTAAAGCAGGAGAAGAGCAAGAGCATGCAGAGAGCTGTGTAAGAACACGCATGTACAGATATTTGGATTAATAGTAAGAGGTTAATTCAAATTCATGGCTTGTGTTTGTTCTCTGTGTATTGATGTTGAATGATATGCTCAATTGATGTTTGCTTCCTGTTATACATTCTCTTTATATGTTGTGTATATGATTTCATGGTTAAGTTCGAAGTCTGAGAGGAAGTAGGAATGAGTTTCAATTGTTTCTCTATCTAAGCCAAATATTCCTGCAAGAAGTGCGTTGACAGAGGGTTCAGATAGGGGTAACTCTTGTTCTCATTCACTCTAAGGTGCAGACAGGCACAGGAGCCGTGCAAGGAGTGCGCAGGCCGAGTGAAATCTTAGGGTTGCGAACCTGAGTAGAGTGCTTAAAGACTGTTGTTGTAGGTGTGCGTAGAGTTGAAGGAAGAATTCAGCATTGGGAAGTGTTTGGATGTTGCCACAAGGAGTGCACGCAAGGAGTCTTTTCTAAGACTCAGAGTTGCAACAAAGCTCATGAAGGATAAGGCCTTCAAATCTGCTGAAGAATAGTGCAGGGAAGTTGTGGTTGGAAGTGAGTAAGAAGTGTCGCAAATTTGCAAGTAGGTGGACGAATTCTGTGGGAGGACACTTAGTCATTTCACAGATTTCTCAAAGGAGGAACGGACGATCTGTATTCTCCGAGGAGGATTCGCGACATCCCGTGAGCCGTCAGATCTCACGGAGGAGCAGGGGAGATACAGTGAAGTATTCCCGAAGGGTTCAAATATCAGGAGGGGCAGGACTGTAGATCCAAGCCACAAGGGCCGTCGGATTTACACGTGGATTCACATATCGGGGTTTCGTGGGTTGAGACTCCGTAATATTGCAACGAGAATCGCAAAATTCTGATACGCGATATACCGATGGCTAAGAAATAGTGTGGGTCCACAGGAGTCTGTAAGTGGACAGGTGGCACATTGTATCGGGGTTTCAAGGCGAGAAGTCCCGAAATAATTGCAACAGGAATCATGAGATTTCGATACGCGATATCTCGGAAGCCATAAGGATTGTGTGGGGCCACAGGGGAGTCCGTGAGAGGATAGGTGGCACACCATTTCAGAGATTCGTGGGTCGAAGTCCCGAAACATCATCTTCAGGATTCACGATATTGCGAACTCTGAAATGTCGATGGAGTAAAGGCGTTGAAAATTCAAACTCGCGCGTGTGCCGGAGTTTCGGCATATCGGGACTTGGGGTTCGGTAAACCAAGTTACTCGACATTGCGAGCGCCGAATTCGTGATAGGAAAAGTCCTGATAGAGAAAATAAAAGGTCAGTGTTGATTGGTTCTCGGGTCTCGGGGATTCGAGAGACCTACACTCGACCATTGGATTCGTGAAGCCGTGAGTTCCGATCTCCCGAGTGTCAAGAGGAGATCCCATGGATATTTTTGTGGGTGCAGAATTCCCGATAGGGAATTAGAAGAGCCTTAGAGTTCTTCGGGCCATGTAAGAGGAAAGATCCTGTGACCACGCGAACCGTCCGACCTGCGGGTTGAGAGGTAGCGGGCGGTTCCGTCAGGTTTGGTATCAGAGCTCAGAAAGGTTCTTTGCTTTCTGTAACAGAGGAGAAATAGAATTCACCATGCCGCCAAGGAGAAGGGACATGCAATCACCCGATCCAGAGGATAGGGAAATGCCGAGAAGAAGAGGCAGGCAGATGACTGACCCAGTTATGGAGAGAGAGATGCATGATCTACAAGCCAGACTCGAAGACATGGAGACAACGTAAAGATGCACAATCAGTGTCGGGGATCTAAGTGATTCCAAGAGTGAAGTTGAGGTTGAACGAGAAGAAGAAGTTGCAGCTGAAGATGCCTCAAATGAACTTTTGATCAGAACTATTGCAAGGATGGGTGCAATAGATAAAATGGACATTCCAGTTTATGAGGGAAACTTGGATGCAGAGGAGCTTCTAGACTGGATTAGAGCTCTAGATACTTACTTTGACTATGAACATGTCGAGGAAAACAAGAAGGTCAAGCATGTTGTCACTAGATTAAAAGTACATGCAACATTGTGGTGGGATGAACTACAAGCTGACAGACGCTACAAGGGCAAGCAAAAGATCAAAATCTGGGATAGGATGATTGCAAAGATGAAGGTGAAATTCATCCCCCGGGATTATCAAATTACTTTGTTCAGGAGGATGCAGAACCTGAGACAGAAACTGATGACAGTGAAAGAATACACTGAGGAATTCTATAAACTGAACATCAAGGCAGGTCATTGGGAGAGCGATGATGAGAAGGTTTCCAGATATATGAATGGCCTGAGATATAATATCCAGGATGAGATGAGCATGGTAACCATCCGAATGGTGGAAGATGCTTATCATATGGCTCTAAAAGCTGAAGAGAAGTTGAACCGAAAGCAGAGTCAGAGGGGTCAAGGCAGAAGTCAGCCCAGAGGAAAATCAGTTTCCTAGGATAAATACCAGAAGCCCAAAGAGTACTGGAAGAAACCTCATTCTCAAATTGAGAGAGTTGGAACCTCACAGCGAGGGAAATATGCTGAACAGAGAGGACAACATACTGAGCAGAGAGGAGATTATGCTGACAATAACCCTTTTCCTCGTACTAGAGGCAGAGGAAGAGGAAGAGGTGGAGTAATCACATGATTCACATGTGGAAAGAATGGGCACAAGTCTTATGAGTGTCTAGATAAGAAGAAAGAAGGGGGAGAAGCTCACATCGCCGAAGCACACAGGTGGGATGCTGAGGTAGAATATGTTGAAGGCGGAAGATCGTTGATGATGCGAAAATTCCTTTTGACACCCGAGAAGGAGGTGGAAAGTTCAGTCCAAAGGACCAGACTTTTCAGGACTGCTTGCAAGACCAAGGAGAGGGTATGCAAGGTCATCGTAGACAGTGGTAGCATGGATAATCTCGTTTCTACGGAGATGGTAGAGAAGCTGGAGCTGGAGACGACTGATCATCCAAGCCCATACAAAGTTTCATGGCTACAAAAAGGACATCAGGTAACTGTCACTAAACAATGTTTAGTTGAATTCAAGATATGGGGATATAATGATAAAATATTGTGTGATGTCATTCCTATGGATGTTTGTCATCTATTGTTGGGTAGACCATGGAAATATGACAGAAATGTGATTCATGGCGGGAGAATGAACACATACACCCTGGAGAAGAATGGGAGGACACACATGTTGCTTCCAATTAAGGATAAGGAGGTGAAGACGGAAGTAAGCAATACATTAATTCTCATGAGTGGGAAGGAACTTCTTAATGAGGTTAAGAAGAAAGAGGATCCACATTTCATTGTAGTCAGAAAGCCTAGAATTGTGTTGACTAGCAAAACAGTAGATGATTTACCAGAAGAAGTTCAGGAACTGCTGGGAGAGTTCGTTGATATAGTCGTGGACGATTACCTCCTTCGTTGCCACCAATCAGGAGTGTGAGTCATCATATCGATCTCATACCAGGAGACAGTTTTCCAAAAAAAACGGCGTACAGATTGACATCGCAAGAGAATGAAGAGGTTAAAATGCAAGTCCAGGAGTTGTTGGACAAAGGTTTGGTTAGGGAAAGCTTGAGTCCATGTGTTGTTCCAACAGTACTCAGTCCGAAGAAAGACAGAGGTTGGAGGATGTGTACCGACTTGAGGGTGATTAATAATATAACCATCAAGTACATATTTCCATTTCCAAGGATGGATGATCTGATGGATTTCTTAAGTGGAGCAAAGTATTTTTCAAAGATTGATTTGAAAAGCGGTTATCACCAGATCCGCGTGAGAGAAGGTGACGAATGGAAGACAGCATTCAAGACAAATGAGGGCTTGTATGAATGGCTTGTTATGCCGTTTGGATTAACAAATGCGTTGAGTACCTTCATGAGGTTGATGAACGAAGTCCTGAGGGAGTTCATTGGGAAATTTGTCATTGTGTATTTGGATGATATACTGGTCTATAGTGAAACAGTGGCGGAGCATCTGAAGCATTTTTCTACAATAATGCAGAAACTTCAACAAGAGAAGTTGTTGATAAACATGAAGAAGTCATCATTCATGAATACAGGGCTCATTTACTTGGGATTTTTTATTTCGTCAAATGAGTTGAGGATGGATCTAGATAAGGTGGAGGTAATCAAGAATTGGCCATCACCGAAGAATATTTTTGAGGTGAGAAGTTTTCACGGATTAGCTAGTTTCTACCAAAAATTCATCAGGAATTTCAGTGGAATTAGCACAGCGATGATGGATACAGTGAATAAAAGACACAAGTCTTTTCACTGGACTGAAGAAGCTGAGAAAAGTTTTAATTTGTTGAAGGGGAAGATCACAGAACGACCAGTTCTGGTGTTGCCGGATTTCCAGAAAACATTTCAGGTGAAATGCGATGCAAGCAAATTTACAATCGGGGCAGTCTTAAGTCAAGAAGACAGACCGATAGCATATTTCAGCAAGAATCTAAATGAGGCGAAATTGAAGTACTCCACTTATGATAAGGAGTTCTATGCTATCATACAGGCATTGAAGAAATGGAGGCATTACTTGATCCCGAAAGAGTTTGTATTGTACAGTGACAATCATGCACTGCAGTTTGTGACTCAACAAGAGAAGTTGAATCAGAAACATGTCAAATGGGTTGAGTATATGCAGAATTTCACTTTTGTGATTAAACATATTTCCGGTACTGCTAACAAAGTGGTTGATGCTTTGAGCAGGAAGTGTTTACTGTTGCAGGAGTTCAAGGTCAAAACTTTAGGTTTTGATGATCTCAGGGACATGTACACTGATGATCCAGATTTTAAGGAAGCATATGAAGCAACTGAGAATCCAATTCTCAGAAACTGAAGCCAGTGGGTAGAGTGCCTGATCTAGGAAGGATTGTTGTTCACGGGCAATTAGCTGTGTATTCTGAAATGATCCATGAGGGAGAATCTGTTGAAGAAGAAACACAGTGGAGGATTGGCAGGGCACTTTGGTCATGAAAAGACGTTCGCAAAGTTGAACGAGTCATATTTTTGGCTGGGAATGCGAGCATATGTCAAGAGATTCGTAGACAGATGAAGGATTTTCCAGCATTCGAAGGGAAGAAAGAAGAATGCAGGGTTTTATCAACCATTGCCCATACCAGAGAGACTGTGGGATGCCATTAGCATGGATTTTGTATTGGGGTTGCCAAGAACACAAAGAGGTGTTGATTCAATCTTTGTGGTGGCGGATAGATTTTCCAAAATGGCACACTTCATTCCATGTCAAAAGACCAGTGATGCAACTCACATTGTGAACCTATTTTTCAAAGAAGTCATTCGACTTCATGGATTGCCGAGAATTATAGTTTCGGATCGAGATACGAAATTCATAGGGAATTTTTAGAGGACCTTATGGAAGAAGTTGGGAACTAACTTGGCATTTAGTTCATATTATCATCCTCAGATGGATGGGCAGACAGAAGTGGTAAACAAAAGTCTGGGAGACTTGCTGAGAAGCTTGGTGATAGAACACCACAGCCAGTGGGACAACATATTACCACAGGCAGAGTTTGCTTATAATGACTCAGTCAATAGAAGCACAGGGCAGAGTCCATTCCAGATTGTCTATGGCATGAAGATGAGAGGAATTTCTGAATTGAGGGATTCAGAACAAATTGCAACTAGGAGCACTAGTGCAGAAGAATTCGCAGAGGCGATGAAAGAACTTCACAGCCAGGTGAAGGAGCGATTACTAAATTCAAGCCAGGAGTATAAGTGTAGAGTCGATCAGCACAAGAGACAACTTCAGTTTGAGGTTGGTGACTTGGTTCTGGCACATTTGAGAAAAGAAAGGTTTCCGAGAGGAACATACAATAAGTTGAAGATGAAGAAAATTGGGCCATGTAGGGTCTTGAAGAAATTTGGGGCAAATGCTTACGAGATTGAATTACCCGATGGGATCGGAATTTCTCCGATATTCAATATATTTGATTTGTACCCATATAGAGTTGAGGAAACGGAGACTGGAAATGAACAGCCAATGATCCAGTGGATAAAAAAGATGCCAGTTGTAGATAAGTCGTAGATGGAGTGCATACTAGATAAGAGAGTGAGCAAGAGGACCAGGCGAAAGCAATACTTCGAGTATATGGTCAAGTGGAATAACCATCCAGTTGAAGATGCTAGCTGGGAGAATGAAGCAGAGATAAAGAAGCATGGATAGACCGTGCGGGAGCTCATGGACAGGAGCCCATGAAAATTTTCAAGCGAGGGAGTATGATGCAGGAGCATCACCCACATCAAGCGAGCCAGCGCGGAGACAATCAGACAGTTGGACAAGCGCCAAAACAAATTTTGAAATTTCCTTGAAGTTGTTGCACAAATCTTAAATGATTCATTAAGAAGAAGCGCACTTGTATAATGTAAGTGGACCTTGAGCAACTCGCTCTCATCCGTAGTAGGTAGAAGGCATTTAAAGTAGTTAATGCAGGTAGATAGAAATTAAATCTAGATTAGATTGTTTGAGAGCGCAAGAGGGAAACGGGATATAGACACCCTCATTGTGTATTGTAACATTATTATTAAAGAAGGAGAAGAGAAAGAGCATGTAGAGAACTGTGTAAGAACACCCATGTACAGATATTTGGATTAATAGTAAGAGGTTGATTCAAATTCATGGCTTGTGTTTGTTCTCTGTGTATTGATGTTGAATGATATGCTCAATTGATGTTTGCTTCCTGTTATACATTCACTTTATATGTTGTGTATATGATTTCATGGTTAAGTTTGAAGTATGAGAGGAAGTAGGAATGAGTTTCAATTGTTTCTCTATCTAAGCCAAAGATTCCTGCAAGGAGTGCAGTCGAATTGTCTGCAAGGAGTGCATTGACAGAGGGTTCAGATAGGGGTAACTCTTGTTCTCATTCGCTCTAAGGTGCAAACAAGCGCAGGAGCCATGCAAGGAGTGTGCAGGCCGAGTGAAATCTTAGGGTTGCGAACCTGAGTGGAGTGCTTAAAAATTGTTGTTGTAGGTGTGCGCAGAGTCGAAGGAAGAATTCAGCATTGGGAAGTGTTTGGAGGTTGCCACAAGGAGTGCACGCAAGGAGTCTTTTCTAAGACTCAGAGTTGCAACAAAGCTCAGGAAGGATAAGGCCTTCGAATCTGCTGAAGAACAGTACAGGGAAGTTGTGGTTGGAAGTGAGTAAGAAGTGTCACAAATTTGCAAGTAGGTGGACGAATTTTGTGGGAGGACACTTAGTCATTTCACAGATTTCTCAAAGGAGGAACGGACGGTCTGTATTCTCCGAGGAGGATTCGCGACATCCCGTGATCCGTCAAATATCATGGAGGAGCAGGGGAGATACAGTGGAGTATTCCCGAAGGGTTCAAAACTCAGGAGGGGCAAGACCGTAGATCTGAGCCATAAGGGTTGTCGGATTTACATGTGGATTCGCATATCGAGGTTTCATGGGTTGAAACTCCGTAATATTGCAACGGGAATCGCGAAATTCTGATACATGATATCCCAACGGCTAAGGAACAGTGTGGGGCCATAGGAGTCGGTAAGTGGACAGGTGGCACACTATATCAGGGTTTCGAGGCGAGAAGTCCCGAAATAATTTCAACAGGAATCGCGATATTCCGATACGCGATATCCCGAAAGCCATAAGGATTGTGTGGGGCCACAGGGGAGTCCGTGAGAGGATAGGTGGCACACCATTTCGTAGATTCGTGGGTCGAAGTCCCGAAACATCATCTTCAGGATTCGCAATATTGCGAACTCTGAAATGTCGATGGAGTAAAGGCGTTGAAAAGTCAAACTCACGTGTGTGCCAGAGTTTCGGCATATCGGGACTCGGGGTTCGGTAAACCAATTTACTCGATATCGTGAGCGCCGAATTCACGATAGGAAAAGTCCCGATAGAGAAAATAAAAGGTCAGTGTTGATTGGTTCTCGGGTCTTGGGGATTCGAGAGACCTACGCTCGACCATTGGATTCACGAAGCTGTGAGTTTCGATCGCCTGAGTGTCAAGAGGAGATCCCGTGGAGATTTTTGTGGGTGCAGAAATCCTGATAGGGAATTAGAAGAGCCTTAGAGTTCTTCGGGCCGTGTAAGAGGAAAGATCCAGTGAGAATGCGAACCGTCCGACCTGCAGGTTGAGAGGTAGCAGGTGGTTGTGTCAACATGCATAGATATGACTTTAGGTAAATAAGAATATGCATTTTTCGTAATATCGCCATGAGCTCATAAACTTGCTCATATGCTCATATCACTATACCTTTTATTATGAGGATTGGAAATATTCCACGAGACTCATTCTTATGTTTCTTAAATAGATTACCCTAGCAATAGGTTTCAAACATTATAGGTCATGTAAACTGACCTTATGAATTTTCCCATCAATCCTCTAAAGATGAGGAGTTATACATATAGGGCTTAGTCTTTTATTTAAGCAACAATTATAATTTCCCTGTCTCCATCAACCCTTCTTTATTAACAACATTACAACAATCCATTTTATTCATTTTCTGGATTTATGCATCCCTATAGTAGGATTCTACCATTCACAATCAAGCCTTACCATTAATTCCTACGAACATATTCCCACTCCTACAAGAGTAACTATCATTCCACAAAGTAATGGTATAATTATTCTGCTGCAAATCAGCATGTAAATTTTTTGTTGTAAGAAATTCTAAAACAAAATTTCAATTCTATAGTCCTTCTCCTCAAGAAACCTGTGCAGATAATAAAATAAAAAAATTAAAGAAGAAAACACTTTCCAACATAAATTACTTTAGCCTTGATATACCGGTCTTGTGACTGTTCTCTAGCCCATCCAGGCCTAGTGTTTGAAACTCTGCTCTGATACCACTTTGTAACACACCCAACCCCCTAATCCTTACTTAAGTTGGTGAGGTGTCAAAATTGCATCTTCTTCAAATTGATTAGTTTCTATAAATAAATATCATAGATGGATTATGCTCATTGAGAGCTTTCCAACGACTGTAAACATGCTCAAAACAAAAATCTAGATCAAAAGTTACAATCTCTTAAAGTTTTCAGTCCTTCTTTCCCAAAGTCCACCACACTGCCATGTGGCATCCATGTGACTCCACATCCCATGTACCATCCAACATGGCACTAACCGATAACATGTCACCTTCTGGTGTTGACGTGGTTGTTGGCATGGATGTTGTCGTGGCACCTAGCACTAGGCCCTTCATGACCCTCAACTTATTGGCCCTCTGCTCTCTGCTCTTGACCACCTTTTAACACTCCTCGGATATCTGATAATCCAGGGTGTTGTCCCATTGAGAACTCATAATATCATCTTATCAGGGTACTAGGATATCATCCCCCAGGTAAACCAATGTTCATTCCAAAATCAAGCACCCGGTCTGGTAGTCGAGTTGGAACATAGGACACACAATCCTGGCATGGTCTGCCACCTAGAGTGAAACGTGGCCTTGTCACTACCTACCATCTATCTTGGCACATGGCACTCATGACATGATACAAATTGTTTCCTTAAACATTGAACCACCATGACACATGGCATGATCGCCACTAGACATGTGGACCACCCACAGCACAATATGTGGACTGAATTGGTTATACACGTCATCCTCGGGCATAGGGTCCCTCCACTCAGGTGTTGACACCTATCAAATGCACATTCGATGGGTCACAACAAATGACATCATCCTCCTCCACTTGTCAACTAACAGGGAAGGCTAGACCCCTTTCTTCGAATCATGCCCCAACGGGCACCAGGATATCGAGATATCGCAAGATGAATAGACTCGGGGGAAGAACTTATGGTAATATGAGGAAAGGGGTAAAATCCTTCCGTAGAACCATGCCACATCGCACAATGGCATATTGATACTTCCCCAAATGAAAATACATTTGGAATTCATCTGAGGTTCGATATTTTGATACCCCAAGGTGTGATTTCCCTCTCGAGCTTGTCCACAAAATTGAAGATTGAGATGTGTTGGCCTCCTAGATCTAATGGCTAATATTTAAAATGATGACTCAAATGCCTCCATGCCCAACTGGGCCTACTCTCTCCCTGCACACTCAAAAACTGGCATGTGTCGTCCCTTGGGACACACTGGCTACCATGCTAGTATCCTCGACAACATCATTGTTGGAATGTTGTTCAATACAGAGAGGAGGGGGTGAATCAATATTGCTTCTTTTTCTCAAATTAAAATAATTCTTTATTAATTTATAACAATTTATTAACAAGAATGTACAGAACTCTGAATTTTAAATGTAACAATCATAAAAATTATATTTCATTTACAAATTACAGTTTGTAAGAGACACCAATCTCTCTTCTTTTGAGCACCAACTAAAGGAGACACCAATCCCCTGTTTTTCAAACACCAACTCCCTCTAGATCAGGCTCCAACCTGTAGAGGACTCCAATCCTCTTGTTTTCAAGCACCAACTCCTTGTTTCAGGTTTCAACCTGTAGAGGACTTCAATCCTCCCTTCCACCATATTTTCTGGTTTATATAGTCTTTAAACGGGTATAAAATTTGAACCAGTGTGTCTTTTAATAATGTATCATTGGACCTCTTCATTTATTTAATAACAACTTTCTTCCTTTATTATTACTATTTTTCAGTAATCGAGTGACCTTGGTTTTTTCTTCAATATCTTTTTAAATTAAGAATCATATTCTCAATTTTCACTGGTAAGCCAAGAACTTTTTTCTTCAAGTATTTTCCTTTTAATGGTTATCATATTTCGAGCCTTTTTAAGCATATTGTTTGTTTTAAAATAGAAAAGTGTTAAATCTGTGGCCCCCTTTTAAATCTATGGTCTTTACTTTATGATTCCTTGAGCCACAAACTCAATCTAGCAACTTTGTTCGCATGCTAATTTAATTGAGCAACCAATATTTACTACTCGTCACGAGACCACATGATAAACTATGGTCTAACTAGATATTTTAACACCTTTGTAGCCTTAACGCTAACTTATTCACTCCATAAGACCAACGTGTGTGACCAACGGCTTATAAATATTTATAGGATTACCACTTACCACTCATGGTATCCCTCTTAGTGGTGTGGGTGATCAGAATGGTTTCAAAAACCCTCTATCGGGGTATTCGCGGTCACAAGATTCTACCACGTGTCTACCATGGTCATTTACAAACCACCTGCATAGATTCAAACCTTCTCATTAACCTCTTGTCCCTTCGGTGATGCATGCTACATCTCCATCATCGATCTATCGTCCTGATGAGCGGTTGGATATGAACCTCCCATGATCTTTATTACACCTCGATCTAACGGTTGGGTTTTAATCATGCATTGAGAGGATGGTCCTAGCTTTCCTAGGTGCTTTAGATAGATCCATGATTTGGATTTAATCAACCATTGAGTGGACAGTCCTCATTAATTTCAAACATGGACTTTACTTAGAATTATTTTACGTGGCGAGTTCGCAGACTCACATGTCTTCTCGGGTGTCATCGAAATGCACACCTAACTTCCACTACCCCCATAATGAACCTATACTTAGAAATTTTTAAGTGACTCTTCTTGGGTTTGTGGACTCACTTGTATTCTCGGATGTCATCAAAATGCACGCCCAACTTCCGCTCCTCCATAATGAACCATACTTTGAAATTTTAAGTGATTCTTTATATGAGTCCGACAGATAGAATATGATACTTAGCCATTTTTTAGGGTGTGCAGCGGACTCGCAGAAAAAAATCTGAGTCGTCGGATCGTGGTTTCATTTCGATCCAACGATCATCGATCAATCAACCTCGTTCTTCGCCATTCACTGTCGATTCCTCTGTTCGATCGTGTTGTTATTTTGATCCAACGATCAACATTGTTCTTCATTATTTACTGTCTATTCCTTCAACTTTCACACTTATAATGATCAGAGCATCGATCATTATAATAAATAGAGAATAGAATATTGGGTAGATTTGGAACATGTTCCTTTTGATCTATGTTCATATATAATTACTGTATTTTATTTTGGCACCAGATTTTGATCTTCTTTTTTTTAATTTCTATGGGACAAATTCAGCCTTGTATGTCTCAGAATAAAAAACCATCTTCTCAGTCTTCTCATTACTCCATTTGTTTCATCAAATTTAATGCTCTTGCAACTGGTATAGTCGGGTATTTGTCCATATGATAAACTCATATTAACCCTTGTTGACATCAATGACAACATAACACTATGTCCAGCATTCTCCTCCTTTCACAACAATGATAGAAAGGACATTTCTTCACTCCCCCTGAGGTTATACTCCCTCTACCCATGTGCTCCTTCTCTAATGAAGCTTATGCAATTCGATTAGGTATGGCGATTACCCCTAATTTTTGTCTAAGGTATGAAAAAGTATTCATGGGTAAAGGTTTTGTGAATATATCTGCAATTTGTTCTTTAGTATCCACATATTCCACTTTAACAATTTTTTGAGAAACTTTTCCCCTTAAGAAATGAAATTTAATTGGGATATGCTTGGTTTTTCGGTGCATGACAATATTCTTAGATAGATTTATAGCACGGGTATTGTCACAGTTAATAATAATAGGATAATCATACTTTACTTGTAGGTATTCTAGAGTTTGTGTCATCCAGATTACTTGAGTGCAGAAGGATGCAGCAGCAATATATTCATATTTTGTTGTAGATAATTATATGGAGGATTATTTTTTACTTAGCCATGATATAAGACATTTTCCTAGGAAGAATTCTCCTCCACTAGTGCTTTTTCTCTCATCCACACTTCCATCCCAGTTTGCATCAGTATATGAAGTTAAAGTGAAATATTTTGTTTTTGGATACCGCAATCCAAAATCCAAGGTGCCTTTGAGATATCTAAAAATCCTTTTAACTACCTTCATGTGAGTCTCTTTAGGTGCAGATTGAAAATTGGCCACTAATCCTACAGCTTGCATGATATCTGGTTGTGTTGTTTTTGCATATAATAGGCTACCAATCATTGACCTATACATGGTTTGGCCTACATTTAGTGATTCATCATATTTGCTTAGTTTTCATCATAGATGCTTTTAGGGGATAAATTTCGCAAATGGGCTAATTTTCCATGGTTTTTCCCCAAAATAGATTCGCCAATTTCCATATTTTCTAAAAACGATTCGCCCAAATTCCATAGAATAAAGTTATTTTACCTTAAAAATCACCAAAATTTTATAGAAACTATATAAAATCCTTAGAAATTTGAATATTTTTAGAAAAGTATCGTTAAACATTTTACATTTTGCATATTAAGGACTAGTAAGATTAGCCTAGGTTTCTACATTTTAATATAAATTTCCATCCTTAAAATTATCCCTGATTTTCATCCTATAATCATAGGAGTGCTCATAGGTTTGTAATCTTCCATTTGAAATTTCTTCAACATTTCCTTAATGTATTTGGTCTGAGATATGAATATGTTTTTTTCTTATTGTGAAACTTGTAATCCTAGGAATAATGTCATTTCACCAAGCATTGACATCTCGAATTCTTTTTGCATTTTTGTAGCAAATTGCTTGCTTAGAGGATTTAGATTACTTCCAAAGATGATATCATCCACATATACTACAACAATAACTATATTCTAATTTTCAATTTTAATATAAATATTGTTGTCAATGGCTCCTCTTGTGTATCCTTATTGCTATAGATGATTATCAAGTCTTGAAAACCATACCTTGGGAGCTTGTTTGAGACCATACAATGCTTTCCTTAATTTGCAGACATGGTCTTTATTTTAGAACATAAATACTTTAGGTTGTTCTATATAAACTTCTTCCTATAGATTTCCATTTAAGAATGTTGATTTAACATCCATTTAATATATTTTGAAGTTTTTAAAACATGCAAATGCCAAGAACATTCTGATAGCTTCTAATCTGGCTACTGGGGAAAATGTTTCCTCAAAGTCAATCCCTTCTACTTGTGCATATCCTTTGCACACTAATCTTGCTTTATTCCTTATAATTTCACCATCTTCATTAATTTTGTTTTTAAAAATCCACTTGGTCCCTACCACATTTTTGTCTTTTGGTCTTGGGACAAGTTCCTAGGTCTGATTCTTCTCTATTTGATCAAGCTCTTCATTCATGCCTTTAATGCAATCTTCATCTTTGCTAGCTTCTACAAATGTTTTGGGTTCTATTAGAGAGAGCATTACTTGTTTTGATCCATATGTTAGCCTTCTTCTTGTTTCAACTCTAGCACTTTGTTTCCTGTGATTTGAATTTTAGGGTGATCTCTTTGTACTCTTCTTGGTGGTGATTTTGACTCTTGTCTTGGCGATGCTTCCTCTTTGTTTTCTTCTTCACTTAGTGATTTTTCTTCTTGTATTTCTTCAGTTTCTTCTTCTTCATCATCATCTCTTCTTCTTTCATCAACTTGTGAATTGTCTTGATATTTGATTCTTATTGATGTTAGATCATCCACCTTTACATTTGAACTTTCCACAATTTTGTGCAATCTCATATTGTAACATCTATAGACCTTTTTATTAGATGAGTAACCAAGAAATATGCCTCTATCTAATCTAGAATCAAAATTTCCTATATTATTATCATCTCTTTTTATATAGCATTTTCTCCCAAAGACTCTTAAGTGTTTTACTGATGTTGGTCTGCCAAACCACAACTCATATGGTGTCGTTTCATGGTTAACTCTAAGTTGTGCTCTGTTAAGTATATATATCACTTCTTTCCAATAGATATATGGGAGTTCGACTTCATTTAACATAGTTTTGGTTGCTTCTTGGACAGTTGTATTTTTCCTTTCAGCAACTCCATTTTGTTGAGGAGTTCTTAGAGCTTAAAAGTATCTTTTAATTCCACAAGTTTCACAAAACTCATTGAACTCATATGAGGTAAATTTTCCTCCATTGTATGATCTTCGGTACTTGATTTTGATATCAGTCTCATTTTCAACATGTGCTTTCAAGTCTTTGAATTTTTTGAAAGCTTTTGATTTCTCTTTAAGAAAAGATACCCAAGTCATCCATGTATAGTCATCAATGAATAAAATGAAGTAATGTTCACCTTGCATGCTTTTAGTTCTTGTTGGCCACAGAGGTTAGTGTGAACAGGTTATAATGATTTTGATGTACAATATTCTTTTGTCTTGAATCTTACTATTTTTTGCTTTCCATGTTGGCAGTGCCTACAAACAGAGTTTGAAGGTTTAATAATCTTCGATATATCTCTCACAACTTCCTTTTTATTGACTTTTATTAAATTTTCAAAACCTATATGTCCCAGTCTTCTATGCCATAGCCAAATTTCGTTTATTTGGCTCATGCAACATTTTTCTTCTTCTTCTATGTTTAAGATATAAACATTGTTTGGTGTCCTTGGTGCAACAACCACTAGTTTTCATGTTCCTTCTTTTCTAATTTCACATTTTTGAGAGTCAAATATGAGTATGTGTCCTTGATCATAAGTTTGGCTCACACTGGGGAGATTAGGCTTCAAATTTTCAACTAATAGCATATTTTATGCTTTAGCTTTATTATTTCCTATACTGATTGTTCCCTTTCCAAGTATCTTGACAGAGAAATTATCTCCAAATGTAACACTTTTTTTTTCTTTCTTTTTCAGACTGAGGATTTTTTCTTGATCTCCAGTGATATGTTTCAAACATCCATTGTCAACATATCATTGACTCGTTTTATGTTTAGCATATAAGGCTACCTTTCACTCTATTTCTTTCCATGCCTTCTTATGTTTTTCTTCTTGAATTTTGGAATTTTTTATGGGAAGCTTTGGTAGTCTACAGTCACCATGTTTGTGACCATAATTGTTGCATTTGTGGCATTCAACATTGTAATTTTGCAGTGGAGAGAATGAATTATAGTTTTTTTTTCTCTTGATTATTAGTATTCTTGTTGTTCTTATAACCATATCTTTGAACATTTTTATGATTGTATTGTCCATAAGCTCTACATTGAATGCTTTATGCCCAAAATTATTGCAAGAGAAAATATCCAAGAAAGAGACATTGATACCTTTTGGGGGGAGTTCTTCTTGTAGTTGTGTTATTTCTATATTATTATTTTGAAGGGAGAGCATATTTTTGTTGATTAGAATAAGTCTTTATTTTTCTTTCTTCCTTTTTGAAAGAGATCTGAAGGGAAGTTGCATAACTTTTTGGATTTTGGTCAATTTTATGAGATGTAGAGTTAGATATTTTGTTAGACTTATTTTGATCATAACCCATTCTTGACTTATTGCTTGATGATATTTGACTATTAAGAATAGCATACAATATTTTTTCATTTTTTTCAAATCTTGATTGGTTGTTTCCTTTCTCAAGTTCTTTTTTTAGAAATGCAATTTCAGCCCCTAGCTTTTCACAGTCTAATTGTTTATCATTGAGTTGTTTACTTATGACGTATTCAATTCTTTTGGCTTCTTGGAATTGAGTCTTCAAGTCAATAATGATTTTTTTTTATTCCTTGATGGTTATTAAAACTTCCTTTTCTCTTGATTTTTGTTTTTCTTCATGTTCTAATAGTTGTTCTCTTAATGATTTGTTCTTCTTTTTATATTTTCTCAATTCTTCAAGAGCACTAATAAGTTGTGCTTCAAGGTATACTTCTCATTCAACTTCAGAGTTTTCTTCATCATCAGCAACAACATTATTTTGAGTTTCTATGTCCATAAATAAAATAAAAAAATGTATCGTCAGCTTCACTCATGTCAGATGAACTACTGTCTTCTTTGAAGTAGAAGTTTTTCTTTTTTTTGTAGAATTTATTTTTTTTCTAGTTTTTCTCTTCTTAAGCTCTTCATGGTTATAAGTATTTTTATCATCACTATCCACCTCCTTGGGATAGGGACATTTGTAGTAAAAATTCCCAACTTTTCCACAGTTGAAGCACTTGAAGGGTAGCTTCCCTTTATATTTCTCGAACCCTTTTTGGAGTTTCCTTATAGAATTGGCTTCTTCTTCATATGATATTTTTGAGTGATTTTCATTTGGCACATGCTCATGATTCTTAGTTTTTTTTAATGTTTTGAAGGTTGTTTCCATTTTTGATGACTTTTCTTGCTCAATTCTCATTTCATAGGCTATGAGAATCCCATGAAGTTCATCCATTGTAAGTTTGTCAAGGTCTTCTCAATCTTCCAAGGTAGATACCTTGGCATCATATTTCATTGGTAATTATCTCAGCACCTTTTGGACAATCATTTTGTCTTTTAATTATTCTCCCAGTGCTTTGATTGAATTGACTATTTCATCCACTCTTTGAAAATATTCTGCAATGTTTTCTTCCTCTTTCATCTTCAGAATTTCAAACTACCCTATGTATGTTTGAATTTTGGTTTGCTTGATTTTTCCATATCCTTCATAGATGAATTTAAGTTTGTCCCATATTTCTTTTTTTGAATTGAAATGCATCACTTTTACAAATATAGGATTTGCTAATCCACCCAGAATTGCATTAACAACCCTTGAATTATCATTGCAGATTTTCTTTGCAATAGAATCTAAAGGTGCATTAGTTGGTGCAGTGTAACCATTTACCACAGATAGAAAAACATCACATCCAAGATCCATCATATAAATTATCATTTGTATGCTCCAAAATACATAATCATTTCCTTTGAATAATGGTGCTATGTTGGAGGACATTCCTTCTTGTTGATCCATTGGATTTCTCATAATATTTCTTCAAGTGGTTAGAATGTGGTGAAGGAACTTTCTCTGATACCAATTGTTGGAATGTTGTTCAATATTGAGAGGGGGGGTGAATCAATATTGCTTATTTTCCTCAAATTAAAATATTTCTTTATTCCCCCGGATGGGGTGTTAGTGGAGAACACCTAGCAAATGATGGAGGTAGTCTCTTGCCAACGGGGCACGGAGCCATGTGACTAGCTCGTGCCACCGTCCGCCACCCTCCTGTGACTTTATTAGACTTCATTCTCGACGGGAAAGGGCATTAATGCCATCATCTTCTCCTACGTATCTTATTATGGCTTTGTTTTTTCTTTCTGTCCACTGGTTATGTTGGTGGTTTGAAAGGTTCCCCCCTCCATGGCCATGGTCATTTCAAGCTAGTGCTCTCTGGTCCCTGGTGGATCCTTTTAACCCCCGGACCCTCGGCCTCTGCTGTGGGCACCCTATGCCTAATCATAAGCCACGCCTGAGAGGGAGGCCACGGCGGGGTTCTCCCTGGAGACCCCGTCGGCCTCCTGCCTCGCCTCCTGCTCCACCCCCCACTTGTTCATCCCATCACTTCCAGGAAGAGCCTCACACCTTTACCCATTCCATTCCACCGATAGCGAACTTCAATAGCCTTGCCATTATCCCTCGACCGCTTCGCTCTTCCTTGCGTCTCCACCGAGCCTCACCAATGGCTGCACCGACCCATACACCTCTCTCGGCTACTCCAAGAAACTTAGGAGAAGAGCAACCTCCTCCCTCGCAACAGCATGGAAACAATTGGCACCCTTCTTCGGACTCTGCCCATGGCGAGTAGATAAAATACAGTCTATCTATCCTCAACGACTTAGTTTTCGAACTTCGCCAGGGGATAGAGGATTTGCATTTCCTCTTACAACTTACAAATGAGAAGGTGGCGCTCTTCCTCCAGCTCCTCTCCTCCATGCACAAGGTCATCTTTTCAAAACCGGAAGGAGCGACTTCTATGCAGGATCTAGGTGAAGATACCGCTGTATTCGAAGAGGCCAAGCTGCGAGCAACTTTGAGGCAGGAATCCGGTGCAGCTACCAAAGGCGAGGATGTCACAATGCAATGCGTAGAAGAGACTGGGTTGCAACATGATGTGCGCGAGACCACGACTGAGGAGGAGCACTCTGTCAAGCGACCGATGTAGAACACAGCAAGGGGCAATCTTGGAACTGAAAACAATGAGGCGGTCTAGGTGCAATGGGTGGACGGAGCGATGTATGTTGAGGAGGAACCCTAGACCAGGGAACTCCATACCACCTGGCCAGATTACGTGTCAAGCATCTAGGCTCCTTTGGATATAGAGGTCAGGTCAACTGTTTTTTTTTTTTATTGATGTTTATGTTGTCTGAGACTTTACTTGAATATAAGACATTATTGCACTTATGTTATTAAACTGCTGACTGGGTTGGTTTCCCCTCTGTTGGGGCAGTTCAGTAATTACAGCAGGAATATCATTGTACTTGGGAGCTCCTTTTTGCCTCTAGAAGTTCTTTAATATATTAAACTCTTACTTACAAAAAAAAAAAAAAAAATCTTTATTAATTTATAAAATTTTATNTTAAAAAAAAAAAAAAAAAAATCTTTATTAATTTATAAAATTTTATCAACAAGAATGTGCATAACTCTAAATTTTAAATGTAACAATCATAAAAATTGTATTTCATTTACAAGTTACCGTTTGTAAGAGACACCAATCTCTCTTCTTTTGAGCACCAACTCAAGGAGACACCAATCCCCTATTTTTCAAGCACCAACTCCCTATAGATAAGGCTCCAAAATATAGAGGACTCCAATCCTCTTGTTTTCAAGCACCAACTCCCTATTTCAGGTTTCAATCTGTAGAGGACTTCAATCCTCCCTTGCTCCTCCACTCCACCATATTTTTTGGTTTATATAGTCTTTCAAAGGGTATAAAATTTGAACCAGTGTGTGTTTTAATAATGTATCATTGCACCTCTTCATTTATTTAATAATAATGTTGTTTTAATAACAACTTTCTTCCTTTTTTATTATTATTTTTAAGTAATCGAGTGACCTTGGTTTTTTCTTCAATATCTTTTCAAATTAAGAATCATTTTCTCAATTTGCACTAGAAAGTCGGGAACCTTTTCTTGGAGTATTTTCCTTTCAATATTTATCATATTTCAAGCCTTTTTAAGTGTATTTCATGTATTAAAATAGACAGGTGGTAAATTTGTGGCCCCCTTTTAAATATATGGTCTTTACTTTATGAGTCCTCGAGCCACAAACTAAATCTATCACCTTCATTTTCAAGATAATTTAACTACAAAACCAACCTTTACTACTCATCACAAGACCACAGGCTAAACTATGGTCTAACTAGATCTTTTAACACCTTTGTATCCATAACACTAAGTTATTCACTCCATAGGACTGAAATTTGTGACCAATGGCTTATTAATATGTATGGGATTACCACTTACCACTCATGGTATCCCTCTTAGTGGCACGAGTGATCAGAATGGTTTTAGAAACCCGCTATCGGGGTATTTGTGTTCACAGGATGCTACCACATGTCTATCATGGTAATTTACAAACCACCTACCTGGATTCCAACCTTCTCATTAACCTCTTCTTCCTTCTGTGATGCATGCTACATCTCCACCGTAGATCTATCGTCCTGATGAATGGTTAGATTTGAACCTCCCACGATCTTTATTGCACCTCGATCCGACGGTTTGGTTTTAATCAGGCATTGAGTGGACGGTTTTGGCATTCCTAGGCGCTTTAGATAGATCCATGGTTTGTATTTAATCAATCGTTGAGTGGAAGGTCCTTATTCATCTCAAACGTGGACTTTACTTAGAATTATTTTATGTGGCGGGTTCGCAGAATCGCGGACTCACATGTCTTATAGGGTGTCATCAAAATGCACGCCTAACTTCCACTACCTCCATAATGAACCTATACTTAAAAAATTTAAGTGATTCTTCTTGGGTTTGTGGACTCATAAACTCACATGTCTTCTCGGATGTCATCAAAATGTACACCCAACTTTCGTTACCTCCATAATGAACCATACTTAGAAATTTTTAAGTGATTTTTTATACGAGTCTAACCGATAGAATATGATACTTAGCCATTTTTGGGGGTGCGCAGTGGACTCATGGAAAAATATTTGAGCCATCATATCATGGTTTCATTTTGATCCAAGGATCGGCAATCAATCAACCTCGTTCTTCACCATTCACTATGGATTCCTCGGTTCGATTGTTCTCTTATTTTGATCCAGCGATCAACATCGTTCTTCATTCTTTAATGTTGATTACTACAACTTTCACACTTATAATGATAAGAGTATCGATCATAATATTAAATGGAGAATAGAATCTTGGGTAAATTTGGAACATGTTCCTTTTGATCTTTGTTCATATATAATTATTGTATTTTATTTGAGCACTAGATTTTGATATTATTTTTTTATTATTTTTATGGGACATCTGCAGCCTTGTATGTCTCAGAATCAAAAACCATGTTCTCAACCTTCTCATTACTCCATTTGCGTCATCATAGTTAATGCTCTTGCAAAGCTCCTCTTGAAACTGGTATAGTCAAGTAATTTTCAGGATGATAAACCCATATTAACCATTATTGAAATCAATGAAAACATAACACCATGTCCAAAAATGACTTCACTCACACGTGAAGTAGTCCCCTCAACTCACAAAATTGTTAATGGAAAAAGAGAGTGGAACCGCTCCCCTGAACCATGACCCACCGGGTATCATGTATCGGGGAAAACACAGGTCTGTGACCCAATTTTTTCAGTGTTCTGGTATATGATAGCTCGGATAAATAGGGCCTTTCCAACAACTCCCAAATATTTGATATGATCTATTGGTTGTCGTTCAATCCTTTTTTCGATCCAACGGCTACTCAGTCTCGTTAACTCAAAAAAGGATTAAACATATTATAATTTACATTTTGAACTTAGCGATCTCGTTTCCTTACATTGCATCATCTTAAATGGGTTCTTAAATCATCTCCCTTGGGCTCTATTAACCTATCTACTAGAAAGAAATAAGCCTGCTACTTGACACTCAAATGGATATTTGATTCCCCACAACCATTTCATGTCAAGGATAGGATGAACACAAGGTTTATCGACATGTATTGGCCTTCTGCGTGCCTTTAATACAACTAATTTATCATACCTTTAAGGGGATATTGCATCCATTCATCTCAACTCTTTTTTTTTACATTCATTCCTTCATTTTCTTTATGGATTCTTACTCAATTCCATACAATTTTGTTGATTGCACATGCATGCAAAAATACACATTATACAGCATAACAGACTTGTAAATAATACAAGGATTCATTCCAATTATACAAGCATATCTATGAATGAATGCATTCACATGAAGCAACCATTCATACAGTTCCACCATTACTTCATCACAATGGATTGAAATGAAACAAGTACTCAATTCATCAAACAAACTTATAAATTTAGGAATACACATACAGGAACCAACCATTTATTATACTCAATATATAGAGCATAAGGATACTTATCTATTCACAAGTTGTAGTCATCCCAACTGACTATAGGTGAGTGATTTTCCACCCAACCATAGGCTTTGTTGCTAAGTCACTTCGGTAGCATGCCACCCCCATGCCAGGCCATGATACCACCAAGGAACTCTCAAGATTGAATTAACCAGTCAAAGAATGGATCATGGAGGTTACTCTCCTCCACTTCATTGGAAATCGCATGAGTTTCCACTCTTTCCCATTGAGCTCGGGACCTCCATGGGGTTTATCAGATGTCTTCCCGGCTATATTTCCTCTATACAAGAGAGTCCCTTCACATCTACATTGTCTCTCAACACCCTCTCCTTCTAGTGTCAGTTTATTTCCAACAAGCATCAAGATTGCAACCTTATTTTGCTTCAATATGTAATTTTGGGTCTTCTATGTTCTAGCGTCACCATTCCAATCATGGGCATACATCCCAATTTTTCTTTTGTTATATTCTACATCGTGTAGTTTCCTTAGTTTCTTTGTGTTGCTTCTCTTGCAAGCACCCATTCTTTGCATGTTGTTTATTCTTGAGACTGGAACTCTATGTCTCTCTCTCCATCTGCACCATTTTGTCCCTCTCTTATGCACACCCCATGTGTTTTCCTCTACCTTCCATGAATCTCATCAACCTATCATTCTTCCTTCTATTAGAAGGAACGCAATTCAATTCTAGGAAACAAGGTGGTGGTACTCTATGTCCATCTAGCTCTCCATACTTGTATTCATTAGGGGTGGTTGGTTGTTCAACTACCAACCCCTTCTCATTAATTGATTTTCTTCAGTTGCAAGTTAGAGGAATTATGTTATTTCCTCCACATCATTCATCAAGGTGGCTTGATATCTTTTGCACATGAATCCCCTTTTTTCCCCCCTCACTAATCCCTCGCATGGTATCATGGCTAGTACTTTAAGGCTTCACCCATCAATCAGTTGATTGGAATTTTCCAATTAAACAATAATACATTTACAATGTTTCTATTGCATGGCATTGTAATCGTTAGACACGATTAATTACATATAATCAATTATTTAAAAATGGGGTGTTACAAGTTTAAAATAGCATTCGTGAGTTGGTTTTATCATGTTTGTAACAGCTTAGCCATACCACATCATTCATCATTTCAAACCCTCTTGGCAATCCCTTGGACTCCATTTTCCCTAGTTGTAATTGACACTAGTCTATGTTTTCATCCACCTAAAATATAATCAAAATATTAACCCTTTCATTTATGTTTTATTAAGTCTAAAATTGATCAAATGCAGATTCATAGAATAGATTTAGTAATCCTTCCTATGGATTCCCACCTTATTTCGAATGAGAGATAGACTAAAGTGATAGGAGGAGTTGTTGTGGTGAAAATGGGTATCCCTTATAAGTTTCCCCTAAGGTATATCAATGGTACACAGGGCCCTTAGTGCATCCAAATCGACAACTAGAAGTAAAAAATGATCATGATATCCTACAACATAAGAGGATTGAGCAACCATTCCAAAAAACTCTCATGTAGGAGATTGTTATCGAAGTATAACCTAGATGTATTATTGATTCAAGAAACAATGTTTGATGAGGAAATGTGTTTCAAAACCATGAATGATATACTATTAGAATGGTACTTCTATATTCTCAACTCAAATGGATACTTGGTAGTTTTATGTACTAGGTGGAACCTTCCTTTGTAGTTTGTAAGAAGTAAATTTTATGTACTCTATCTTGATTTCTCTTTTCTCTCAATCACCAAACAAAGTAGTAGAAATAATTAAAGTATATCATTCTTTCTTCGGGAAGAAATAATTTTGGGAAACTCTATCTCAGGGAAATGTTGTTGTATCAAAAAATGTAATCATTGGTCAAGATTTGAATTATACATTGTATTCGTTTAAAATATAGGGTCGTAAATCCAAGCAAAGTAGAATGTATAGGTTTTCAGATATTTCAATATTATGGGAAATCAAATTCTTATTACTCCTAATATGTTCAAACTTACTTTTTCTAACCACAAAAAATGTGAGGAGGAAATAGCCAAAAGATTGGACCATTGGTATATTAAATATATGTTTTTTCTTAGCCTAGAAAAATACATATCACTTGTATTGAAGGGGGAGATTATATCCCATCACCCAATTATGATAAATTTTGAGGATAGTGGGAAAATACCTATTTCTCCTTCAAAATAAAACTTTCATCGGGAAAAGACATCTTCCAAGATTTGGTTAAAAACAATTGGAGGAATTATAATCCCAAAGGTGAACATAACATGATGAAGCAATTCTCTAATAACTTATAAAAGTTTAAAATTATGGAAAACAATTAGTCTGAGTAGAGTTTTAAAAACTTAAATATAGAATGATCACTTGTGAAGCATAAAACATAAATGGTATATGAGGCCCTCGCAATCCAACAAGTGGATGTTGAGAAGATTCGGGAGCATGAAATATTAGATAAATATTGGAAGCAACTAAAGGTCTAGGAGGAGGTGAAATGGGAACAAAAGAGTAGTTCTATGTGGATTACTAAATGGGGCTCTCATACTATATTTTTTCATAGACATGCAATACAAATGAAATCCTATAATACTATTTGGAAATTAATGATAATAATGAGATGGAAACAAGGAGCTTCAAGGCCATTCCAAATGAAGTGGTGAGGTATTTTATCTATGTTTATAAGGACCCAAGGAAAGAGACCATAAGCAATATTATTGCTATTTCAATGTCTCAATCAAATGTTCAAAGAGAAATATAATGAATATTTAATGAATCCTATCTCCATCAAGGAAATACAACAAGTTAATAACAAGATTAAATTAAATTAATCCCCTACTCCAAATGGGTGGGATATATATTTTTTGAAGGATTTGTTTGATCCCCATTGTAATGATCAACTTCAAATGGTGGATGAGTCAAGGCCTTTCGGTAGGATCCTCAACTTTTTTAACTCCACATGTATTCCCTACATTGTAAAAATTAGTGACCCTTCATTCTTTAGTGACTCTATACCCATTTTTTACGTAACGTTATTTACAAGATTATTTCTAAGATTATTATTGAAATATTGTAAGCAATCTTGTTGAAGAAATTTATTGAGAGAAAACGAGCTTCCTCAATGGCTAGAAAATTCATGACTCCATTGGTATGGATCGAGGAAACCAATACCATAAAATCTAAAGTGATTTAATATATCCACCTTAAAATATATCTCTCCAAATCATTTGTTGATGTTAATTGGTTGTAGTTGTGGCTAGTGTTGATCCACCTAGGGATGCATCCTCACACAATTTTTTAGATTGAGGAGTGTTATCCA
The DNA here is from genome assembly GCA_009831015.1 of Picea engelmannii. Taxonomy (NCBI): domain Eukaryota; kingdom Viridiplantae; phylum Streptophyta; class Pinopsida; order Pinales; family Pinaceae; genus Picea; species Picea engelmannii. Next base: position 22,099 of record ML826465.1, on the reverse strand, counting down.
TTAATCAATTTTGTTGTTTTAATCAATGGGTCGACCTATGAATTATTCAAGTGTTCTTATGGATGTATACAAGATTGTTATATTTCCCCCTTACTCTTCTTATCAGTTGATGATGGCCTTAGAAAAAATTTATTGAAGGAAAAGGTTTTAGGAAATATTATAAGTATCAAACTTGTTGAAGATTGGATCATCTCTCATATTTTATTTTCTAATGATATTTTTGAACATTCACACAAATCCACAAATGGTGAATTACTATGCAATATATGTGGTATAAAGGTTGTTCCTTGACACCTTCCAACCTCATGAAATTTATTTGGTAGAATCAAATATGGAAGGTCA
>ML826465.1:7897-18870 GCA_009831015.1 Picea engelmannii | reverse complement strand
ACCTCCTTCACACACTCCTGTGAGTGCTACTATTTTAGGATCATCTTTTCTTGGTTCTACATTACTTGGGTCAACTTCCCAAGGTCATCCATTCACTCGCTCTCCTTTACATGGAAGCGGGGGACCCACTTCCTCTCAAGGAGGGAGCACTAACCCACCTAGCCCCCCTCAAGGGTCAGGTTCACAACACACTATGGCCGGAGATAATCCTCCCCCCCAACTGCAGATGCCATACTTGGCCTCTCTCAACATATCGGATCTCACCAAACTCACCAATGATCCTATATTGCATGAGCCCACGTGGCCAGCAATGCCCACCAAACTACCTTCAGACATACCAAAGTTTGAAGGAAAGGCAGGCGATGACCCTGCCAACCATGTCATGACTTTTCACCTATGGTGCTCCTCCAATAGCATCATGGATTATTCCATCAGATTACGATTATTTCAACGCACACTCACTGGCCCATCGGCTAAATGGTATGTCGAAGAAAAATCAGGATCCCACACAACTTTTGAGTCATTGGCCAAAGAATTCTTGACCTTCTTCCAATTAACCATCCGCCACGACAATGGTCTAGAACTACTTTCTAACTTCAAACAAACCTCAGCCACACACATCGCTGACCATATTCACGAGTGGCGTAGGTGACGTAGTTTGTGCAAAGCAGAAACCACCAAACAACAATGTCTCGACTGGTTTCTTAGATCCCTTGTCTCTCTTCTCGGTAAGGATGTAGCTTCCACCTTCCCTCAATCTGAAGAGGAAGCCATCAGCAAAGCCCAACAGTATGACCTCATCTATGCACAGTCAGGGTACTTATACACGGTACTTCCTGATCTTCCAAAACCTATGCCATTCGGCCAAGACAAACCTGGGATGTCTCACTCAGCAGACGGACTAATCGGTGCCACCACACACCATGGTCTACAACCCCAACCACCACCAATGTATGGCACACCTCAATACCCGTCAGCATACGGGGGCACTTCTTATTACCCTCCACCCCCTTATCAATAGCCATATCCTGTTGTTATACCCCCACCCATCAGTGGGCCACCGTCGACCACCCCCATACATCCACCTATTCCAACAACCAGTGGTACTCCCTCAACCTCAGCTTATAGTACTAGCGAAAGAACTATGCCTTCCTATACACCTTATGGATCAGTACCACCACAGAATCCATACTTCCCATTTTCTGGTCCTCCGCCACCCATGGCTCCCCCACATTCTCATGCGGGGGTAAATTTTGTTCAACCTTCTGTTGCTCAACAATACCAAAATTTTGAACAGTTGAACACAGCCAATCCAACCCATCCATCAAACAATGCCAAGAAGAAAGGACGAAACAGGAATAACAACAACCCAGGTCAAGGCAGGAATCAACCCCCACAGCACCAACCCACTGGGGGCAACCAAAACCAAGGGAACCAAAACCCCCAAGGGGGCAATAATAATAAACGGCAGGGGAAAAACAATGTTAAAACCATCTTCCCTTGTGCCCTTTGTGGTGAGTTCGGCCATTACACTCATCATTGCCCCCAGATCGCGGATTTCAAATGGTTGAAAGACTCTGGTAGTCTTCCCCATTCTCCTGCACAGCCTGCCCCTCAACAGGCACCACAACAATATGTGTAGCAACCCCCTCCCATCGTGCTGCAAAATCCTATCCCACATCAAGGGGTGATCAACACCCAACATGACACATAGCATCCCCCACCTCAGGCAAGACAATACCTCAACCCCAACAATTCGGCAGATCGTACAATTCTCCTCACCAGTGAGGAAGAAATCCTTCTGCAAATGCGTAATCGTCAGTATCACACCCCCGCTGAGTCTACTCCCACCCCTCCGTTGGTGATCCCTCGCCCTTCCGCCGAACCACCACTTCGCATCCCATTGCGTAGGAATGTCCACAACCCACAGGCTAGGGCAGCTCTTAACTATAGTTTGGTAGATGACTTAGCACAATCCCCGGCTGCCATGTCAGTCTTGGAAGTCCTCCATACTTTTCCTACTCAGCGGAAATCACTACTTTTCGCCTTGGGGGCAGTCGACCCTGCAGATACTCGACTCATCACCTTTGATCTGGACAGCGAAGAACCTCGTCTTCCCGCCTTGATCGATTTTCAAATACCAGTGAAAATACGGAACATCACAGTTAATCGGTGTATCATTGATGAAGGTGCATCTACATGCATCATGTCCAAAACAGTATGGCAGAAACTTGGTTCCCCAAAACTCATACCCTCTGCCATCACATTACGAGTTTATGACGGACGACCATCCTCTTCTGAAGGGCTCTTCCAAAATGTCCCCGTTGAACTCGGGGGCAAGACTATTCTCATTGATATCGAAGTTATCGATGCCCCACTCGATTATAATATCTTGTTCGGTCGTAGCTACATGTACGCTATGAAGGCAGTGGCATCTTCTGTCTTTCGGACAATGATGTTCCCTCACAATGGGAAGATCGTTACCATTGACCAAGTCTCACATTATGAGCCCAACCCATCTGCCAACCTCGATAACATTCTTCCTCTCATTCACACCGGCCACGACACATATCCCCTCATCGAGATGGGTCCTGGGATTTTTAAAGATCCATCCTTGTTGGGAATGTACCATGGAGCACCACCACTCCTACACCCTTCCAATCAAGTGTGTGTCATATCATCTAATGGAACTCCCACAGAAGATACCCTTCCTCCTAAAGTGGCTTCTATCATACCTGATGTCCCACTCGTTGCAGCACCCCCCCCTCAAGAACCTCAAGGACACTCGCCGACCCCACCCATCCATGATTCCACCTCTCCCCAAGGACATAGTCCAATTTGGGAGACAGTTCACCAACCCCTCACTCAAATTCCCTTCTTTTACCCTCCACCCGGTATCGAAGCTTTTCAGGTGGCCGCAACACTCACACTACCTAATATGGTGTTAGAAATCCCAGTGTGGTATTTACACCCACCAGAGATGGTCCCTCAACCGTCCCTTCCCCCACAGGAAGGAATCCCCATGACGATTCCCATCCTTACCCCCACCACCACCCCACTCACTAACCCCCCTGCTACATCTAGGGGCAGGAGAAAGAAGAAGGAGCCCACCGCTCCACTTCCTCCACGCATCCCACCACCCTGTGCACTATGTGAGAAAGAGGGCCACCAAACCAATAATTGTCCATCACTACCTGAATTACAGAATTTGATCCCCCTCAATCAAACTCCTCCAACACCCGCCACTACTACTAGTCTCGCCACTACCACCCACCCTTCCAGTAGTAAAGGGTTGAGGACCAAATACGCTTGTGCTATATGTTCAGAGTATGGCCATTATACCCATCATTGCCCAGCATTGCCATGCTTTCGGCAAACATTAGTCGTCGTACGCCAGAACTTCCAGACCAATCCCAGCCCTACTACATCCTCCTCCACAAATATCACTGACATCCATTATGTCACCACTTTCGTCAATGAACGTATGAGACGTCCTTGCTCTTTATGTGATTCATTAGCTCATTTTACATACCAGTGTCATATGATCCTTGAATACAGGCAATGTCAATTGACCCTGCTTCACCAACCCGTAGAGGAGATAATTGACATTACCTCGTCACTAGAGGCTCTTCAGGTCAATCCTCCCAAACCTGAGACTCTTCATGTCATTTATCCAGAACCTGAGTCACTCCCAAAACCTCCATGGTTCTTAGATGATGTATCTGAGGATTCACCCCCCAACTCTCTCACTCATTCCCCTACGAGCACTCTCCACCCAACCACCACGGGTACCCCTCAGTACTTCAATATATGGTTTATGTCGAGTGAACCCTCACCATCTCCTCATAATGTTCCCCCTGCTTCTTCACCAGGGGGAAACCACACGACCACTGTCACCGAGATCACTCCTCACAACCCCTTGTATTCCCATCACTTCCAATGCGACGAAGAAATACTCGAAGATTTAAATCACCCGAACTCTCCCTAGGATGCGCTACACCATCGTGCACTCTTCTCTCCATAGGCAGCCCCCATGCCTCCTAACCAAAACCCCATTTACGTGGTCGAAATCAAGGATTTTATCCCCTCCGGGCCTATCGATTGGTTCAGCAATCCCATTCCTGCCTCTGATGTGTTTGAAGAAGGCAATATGGACAACATTTCCCCCACCATCAAAATCGACATTTCCATTAAAAATGGCATTATCAAAGAAATCACCATTGGAGCTGCTTGCACTCCTCAGGAAATCGCCGCATATAAAGCCCTCTTCCAGGAATATAGGGATATTTTTGCCTGGTCATACACGAAAATGTCTAGCCTCGATCCCTCTATTGTCGAACATCGCATCGACACCTGGCCCAACATTACACTAGTTCGCCAAAAACAACGACCGCTACACCCATCCAAAGTCGTGGCTATCAAAGCCGAAATTGACAAGTTACGCGTTGTCGGGTTCATTTACCCCATCGCCTATACCTCATGGGTTTCCAACCATGTTCCCGTTAACAAAAAATAAGGCACTATCCACGTTTTCACAGACTTTCACGATCTCAATCATGCATGTCCCAAAGACAACTTTCCAACACCTTTCATCGATCAAATTATCGACAACTGTGCCGGCCATGAGGCTCTCTCCTTTATGGACGGATTCTCTGGCTATAATCAAATTCAAATCCACCCAGTCGATCATTATAAAATCGCATTCACTACCCCGTGGGGTACTTTTTCATATCGTGTCATGCATTTCAGCTTAAAGAATGTCTGCGCAACTTTCCGGGCGATGACATACATATTTCACGATCTAGCTAATATCATCCTCGCCTACTTGGACGACCTCACAGCTCGATCCAAGAAATGCACCCAACATCTCGATGATTTACGAATCATCTTTCAATGGTGTCATCAGTACAACATCCGCTTGAATCCTCTCAAGTGTGTGTTCTATGTCACCGCAGGGCGCCTCCTCAGTTTTATTGTTTCCCAAAGCGGTATTACCGTGGACCCCATCAAAGTTCAAGCTATCACCGAAATTCCACCTCCCCGAAATTTATGACAACTTCAGAGTCTACAGGGCAAAGCTAACTTTCTTAGACGCTTTGTCCCCGATTACGCCATATGCGCACACGGTTCCCTTTGCTTACTACGTCACGACATCCCTTTTCACTGGGACGACCATGCCCAATAGTCATTTGACGATCTTAAAGCAGCACTTTCAAATGAACCTTTAATTAGTGCACCTGATTACAATCGCAACTATATCCTCTACGTATCAACATCAACTGTATCAGTAGTCGACGTCCTCATCCAGCTCGGAGATGATAATCGTGAACATGTCATTTATTACGTTAGTAAAAACCTCTCAGGACCACCCTTGAAGTATAAACACGATGAGAAACTTGTTCTTGCAGTTGTCCTCGCAGTCCAGAAACTGCGCCATTACATTATGCTCTGTACTACCAAGGTCGTCGCAGATTCCAACTCTATGCAGTATTTGCTCAGTCGTCGGCAAGTCAACGGAAAATTCGCTCGATGGATCATTATCCTTCAGGAATACGACCTCAAGTTCTCAACACCTAAGAGTAAGAAGGCCCTCGTTCTCGCCGAAATTTTCATGGCCCTCCCCTCTGACACTACCAGTGCCCCTGTCAACACTGAATTTCCCAAGGAACATCTCTTTTACATCACTTCGGATGATCCTTGGTACGGAGACCTCCTCGTCTACCTCTGAACTCAAAATTTCGGTAATCAGATTTCACGAGATGATCGTCGACGTATTCGCCATCAGGCCCCCCTCTACCTTCTTATCAGCGACATCCTATACCGGCGGGGCGTCGACACCATTCTTCATCGATGTATGACTATTGATGAGGCCGATAGAGTCTTAAACGACTACCACAGCAGCGCATGTGGAGGCCATCTTTCAAGCATCTCCACTGCTCAAAAAATTATCCGAGCCGGTTACTTTTGGCCTACCTTGTTTCATGATTGAATTCATGTCGTGAAATGATGTGAGCAATGTCAGCTCTATGCCAACAAATCCCAAGCTCCCCGCGCTCTTCTCCACCCTTTCATTACTGCCGACGCTTTTTGTAAATGGGACATCGACTTCATGACTTGTAAAACCCCCTCCAACAATGGTCAAAAATACATCATTGTTGTTGTTGATTACTTCACCAAATGGGCAGAAGCTATGCCTACTTTCAACAACACCGCTGACACTGCAGCGCATTTTTTCTTTAACCACGTCATATCCCTCTTTGGAGTACCCCTCCAACTCTTTTTCGACCATGGGAAACACTTTGAGAATGAGATATTCATTGAACTCTCATCTCGGTTAGGCTTCTCTCACGATTTTGCCTCACCATATTACCCTCAGTCTAATGGACAGGTCAAGGCAGTTAACAAAGTCTTCAAGACCATGTTACAGCGCATGGTTAATAAACATAAAACCAATTGGCATCATATTTTATTTTCTGTGCTATGGGCTTACCGAACGGCTGTGAAAACTGCTACTGGTTTCACACCATTTCATTTAGTCCATGGGGTCGAGGCAACTCTTCCCATCGAGTGCGAAATTCCCACCTTACGCATCGCAATTGAGCTATTACCTGACACTGCTCCAATGGAGCAGCACCTTTTGAACTTGGAGTCTCTGGATGAAGATCGTCGATCTTCCTTACAGAACAACGAGGCAGCTAAAAAACGTTCTAAGGCTACCTTTGATCGCCATGTCAACCTTCGATCATTCCGTGAAGGCGACCTCGTTCTGGCTTACGATATCGCTCATGATACCTTTGGCCACAGCAAATTCGAATCACTCTGGCATGGCCCATACATTATTCAACATTGCCTCACCAAAGGCGCATACATCCTGGCCTCCCCTGAAGGCCTATCTCTCAAAGAACCTGTCAACGGGTTATACTTAAAGAAATTTTACGCTTAACCGTAGTCATTCTACTTTAGGTTATTTCTTTCTAGCGTTTTTAATTTTTTTTCTCCTTCCCTCACATATAAACTATCATTTGTGCTCTTGACAGATGCTTCCTCCACCAGCCTACCACATCGGTTACGCCGATGGTGCCAGTCGTTGGACACAAAATCTCGCTTCGGCTGCTTGGGCTCTCTACACCCCCTCACATGAAATGCTCCATTCGAGCGGCATATGTTTGGGGCCAGCAACCAACAACCAAGTTGAATACACTATTGTCATTGGCCTCCTGGACGATGCCCAACATCATCATATTCGTCACCTTAGCGTCTTCCTCGACTCTCAACTAGTCGTTCTCCATCTCAACAATGTGTACCGCGTCCGTTATCCTTGCCTCTTTCGCAAATACCTGCAGGTTAGGATTTTATCTCGACATTTTGATTCCATTACATTTACACATATTCCAAGACAATTGAATCAAATCACAGATAACCTAGCTAATATTGTGTTAGACTGGCATATATCACATCAATCTACCTCTACACATACATAAACATCTCACAATCCTGTCACAGCATATACATAGAATAGACATCATCAAAGCATTAACAAAAAAATATGTAAACACCACATAGATCTCAAAAAGTATACTCATGTATATATATATATATAGGTCTACAGTGCCATCTAACTGTTTACATACAAAAAATACACGTATCTGCAGGCCAATGCAGCACCTCGGTACAAAATGGGCTCACCAGCCTATATACAAAAATATACATACATCAACTCCATACAGCACCACTCACGGTGCCTCTAGAGCCCCACCACCTGCCCCTCCCTCAAGCGGTGGTGGCTTATCACCACCGATAGGGGCATTCCCCGGAATGGGAGCCCCGTCAAGAAATATACATCCTCCACCGCAGTGAAGGGGATATTCTCTCCTTGCATGAGGAAGCAGTGCAGCTCTGGACTCCACATCTATATCAGGAACTGTAGAAGATACTCATGTGCCCATATCAACGGGCACTCAAAAAACTTTAGCAGCCCACAGGCTGCCAAAGTTGCACACACACTTGGCCCCTCAATGGCCACAGCATCTCGCAGCTGAGACCAGTCTCTCTCTCGCCACCCCACTGGCATCGTCACCACCGTCCACCTCCAGACAACATAGAGTCCTCTATCAGCTCAAGCAACCATCAACAACATCAAAAAGACTCATTTTTATACACCTCAACCTTGCCTCCCGGGCGCGGTTTTGTTACCCACAGGCGTGCACACATGTGCGCATGTTCACTATACAGGTGTGCATGTGTGCGCGCCTATTCACTACATAGGTGCGCATCAGTGCGCACCTGTTTGCTTCACAGGCACGCTCCCAAGTGCACCTGTTCACCATACAGGCACGCACCAATGCGCGCATGTTCAACCTACAGACGCGCCCTTGTGCGTGCATGTTCAACTCACAGGCACGCCCTTAGAGCGCGCCTTAAAATCCTTCTATCGTGCCCCCATGCGCGTATATCAGGTGTAAAGGTGCACACATGTGCGCGCCTATTACCGGATCGCTCGCGCATGTGGGGCTCATATCCCCTAAATATCTATGTACGCCCCCCCCCATACAGCTCCTGCCCAAAAAATGAAATCCTATTTCTATGCAGGATGATCAGACTACTAACCCGACGCTCGCTAATCACCAATCAGATGCCTCGTCCTCCCCAAATCTCCTCTGAAAACTGCTCGTCCAGTCACTATTGCAGCAGGTACAACTGAGGTGGCAATGTAGGCCCTACAGCTATATATAGGCCTTTTGCCAAACTTCCACTCACCATTCTGGGAGCCCACAGTGTCCATTTTTCAATCCATCTTCAACCACGGGATCAACATCCCATCATCTACATCACAGCAGTCCCTGGGCCTCTTTTCATCCTGAGCCCCCGGGACGCCTTTTTTTTATATACCCTGGTCAGGTACGCATGCGCATATTCACGCTTATCAAATACATGCTCATATATTCGATTCTCTTCAGATATTGTTCACGTCAGGTATTTGGTTTTCATGTGTGCAGGTACTTGATCATCATCGGCACAACCCCTTCAGGTATCTACTCAGCACTGGCATGTAGTCTTTCTCGTTGTATCGCACTTGCATTTCCAGTCACACCCATTGATATTTGCCTCTAGGATCCCCATTCCCGGCTCTGCAGTACCCACACCTCCATTTGCATCTTCGGTACTGTTACCCAGTAGCATTCTTACCCACATGAGTTGTCCCATTCATAGCACTTTTTGACACTTTTGACACTCATGCTGTTTTTTCCAAACCCTTTAGGGATGGGAGTTCCGATAGTCTTTCATCATGTCGCGAATCAACCACATACTCCTTCTCCTCATTTTGCTAGATTTCCCACACGGACTCCCATATTATCTCTTCTTGGTTCTATTTTTTACCTGCACCTCTGTAGTATCATGAACCCTCCATTTCATCCACAATCAGTTTGCCCATCTACGAACCTACCTTCATTTCACCTGCCTCATACAAAAACTCACCAATGGGGCCCCCACCCTTCATCATTTTTCCAAGCAAATTCTGCCCTACACGGGCCACCCATATCACACTGGGGCACCCGTTTCTGTATTTGTACATTTCTCCCCAAATATTCATTATTTATTGTACAAACGCCTTTATTTTCCAGTCATTACATTCCATTTTTTGTCGTCACCTTGGGGCAACCTACTTTTCTGGCCAAATGCAACCCATGTTACCCTTGGTTGGAGAACTACTTATCATCTACCCTGGTCGGCATCATCCATATCTTCAGAGTACCCCACAGGTCACTTACCTCTACCCTCTGAATTTGTTCGCCTTGTCCCACCTCTGGCACAACTTATCCCCGGTCTTGTCATCCCCCTGACACTCGACCTTGTTGCATGGTTGAGTCCACTTTTTATATTATACATCCTCCAACCAAGACTTTGTCCATGTACCTCTACCACTTCCTCACCTCACCTAGTAGATTTCACGAAGCCCTTTTCTTCTGGGAGTCGCGTTCCCCTTTTGTCGACATCAGCACAATTTTCCAGAAGGGTGACAGTATCTTGATTCCCATTCTCCACTCAATGAGAGATCTCGGACGGCACAGGGTGAAACACCATTGCTCCTTGCTGTCGTTGACCCCCATAACATTCGATGCCAACACTTTCTCATGTTACGGTGGGTCTTACTTTGTGATTATTGCAGTTATTTCTCTCATTTTTCGAAGACCTCTGAACTGGGCAGGGCTATCAATGCCCACATCATTGTTGCTACTTATCACCGCGATCAATCCCTACTATTCAGAGCATGTTCATTTGCAATAATTGTCTTTTGCCTCTATCACGACCGCCCCCGAGGGCGCTGTATTTTTCTACACCAACACTTCAGTCATCATTTTTCAACATAAACACGAGCATGGGGCATGCCCGCCTCGTTTGTACATAGTTTTCTATTTTATACACCTCATAGAAGGTCGGGTCCTACCGGTTCCTCTTTTCTCCAACGGATCACTCTGAATGATCCCACTATTGCTCTATCTTACAACAACATTCTCAGTAGAATAAACATTGATGGATTTCAGCTATACGTATGCTCCTAACCTCATCCATCAGGGGGCATCTGTTATCACCAGAATTTCGTCAGCACATGGTTACAAGAACTCAGCATCGTCAAACAGTGATAAAGTCATTCATGGACCTGAATTAATACCACAACATTCAAAAAAGGTCAAAAAATATACAAAGTAGTGAAAAATTGAAGAGCGCTTTGCAGACATTGGGCGTGCACGCATGCGTGGAACAGAAACGTAGAAATCGCGCACAGGCACACGATGCACGACTGTTAGCGCAAAAAGCCACGCACCTGCTAAACGGTGCATTTATTGAAGTGGTCGGCCTCTCAACCACTTATGGTTCAGCTCCCAAGCTGATTTGACCCTCAAATCTGGGCTGGATCCGAATGGTGGGCTGGTCAAAGACCTAATAATGCCCTAAATGGCCTCTTTTCACAC
>ML826464.1:193456-216556 GCA_009831015.1 Picea engelmannii | reverse complement strand
ATTAATCCAACATAGCCAAAGGATTATAAAATTTATAGTGCATTTTGCAATTTTACAATAAAAAGACATTATAAATGAATATATACAATGCATTTTACAATTTTACAATAAAGTTTCATTATAAGTCAACCTACTTAACATCTGTCAAGTAAATCACATCATTACAATATGGATTAACCCAACATAGCCTAAGGTTTCATTATAAATCAATCTACTTAACATCAGTCCAATAAATTATATCATTACAATATGGATTAACCCAACATAGCCTAAGGGTTAAAATACAAATAAATAAAATTAGGTGACATCATAAGCTAAACAATAAAATTTGGATGCTATTATAAGGGTTAAAATACAAATAAATAAAATTGGGTGACATCATAAACCAAACATTAAAATTTGGATACTATTATAAGGGTTAAAATACAAATAAATAAAATTGGGTGACATCATAAACCAAACATTAAAATATGGATGCTATTATAGTCAGTATATGGATTAACCCAACATAGCATAAGGGTAAGAATAAAGATAAAATTAGGTCACATCATATACCAAACATTAAAATTTGGATGCTATCATGCTCACTATTGTGATTGGTTGTGATGGATATTAACAAAATTTATGAACAATCATTCAAAGTACCAATCTATTTGCAACCAATTTTTTTGAAAAAAATATAAAGAAAAATTATAAAATATATTGTTTTGATGGTATTTTGAGTTGTCCAAAATAATAAAATTGGACATCTACTTAATTGGCAATTTGATATTATTTGATAATTCCACGCTAAATTAAACATTTCTAACTCTACCATAATTATATATAAATATGTTTATGGTAACTGTAATGCAATTTAAATTAAACATTTCAACTTTGCCATAATTATATATACACATGTTTATGGTAACTGTAATGTAATTTAAATTAGAAGTTGTCTTGAGAGCAAGAATTTGGAGATGTTTAGATGTAATCAGGTGGTGCATGTAATGTCGACGGTAAATTGATTTTAAAAATGACTCTTTAAGTGGAAGTTAAATCCATTCTCCCAATAAAACCAAACAGTGTGTTAATACATATACTAACTACAAAACACACAAAATTGAATCATAAATTTCAAAAGAAAACAACCAAATTCATCATCTCAAAGGACCATGTTTTGATCTAATCTTTGTTTTAATATATTTATGACAAACATCATATAATGTATTGAGATCTGCATCTAAGACTTCAATATTTACAGACAGAATCGACTTAACAGGAAGCTAACATGCAGCGGTCTGCTAAATCCCATGATTCAACACAGCGCAGCCATTAACGGTGAGGTGCAGACAAAGAAAAACTTAATTCATAAGCCCCTGCAGGAAAGCTGTGGGGATTCCGAGCTGTTAGCAGAGACATACAGGATATAAATAAAAGATGTGCAGAGACATACAGGATATAAATAAAAGATGTATAATAATAGTGTTCAGGCTAGACAGTGTCAAGGAAGCTGTAGAATCCACGTTCTAACAGTTCTTGCCCTGCTGCTTCACGTTCCCGCTACGAATCCTGCGTCGAGACATGACGCTATATTCGTCAAAGTCATCCATGGCAGAGGGAATGTTAGGGCTGGATGCACCCAGGGTAATCATATTTTCACTGGAATTCGCCTTGGCCGACTTCAAACATAGATACCCAAATACCATCCAAAATACTGCGACGGCAAAATAAAGCCCAAAAGCGACTGCAACATAGTTTCGAGAATTGAGCTTCCGGGATAATGTTCTACTACCACAGATCTTGATAAATATATTTTCTTTTTCATTTGCTTCTTTCTTCGGACTGTCCTGGCATCGACCTTCTAGCCCATCTTCTGCGCCGTGGGATATCATTGGATGAAGAAGCAGCAGCAGCAGCACAAGAAAAATAGAGCTCAAAAGATTAATGGATTCTGCCATCTGATTTCTAACTCAACTGATCTTCTGTGTCTGCAATATCTGAGGATATTTTGCTTTCGATTCGGCTGCTTGCCCTTACAGCGGTTTGATTTATTAATCCCTCGTTTGCTAGCTGGGCAAGTGCCATTCAAGTCAAAGAAAGTGACTTAAAGCTGTATAATTTTGAAATTGGACGGCCAGCCAACAACCAGAGTGCTTGATTCTCTCTGTTTGCATTTATCGAGTATCAATTTAACCTTTTGAAAATTCTGGCCCCAAGGACAACGACATATGCCCTGACGTGGGAAGCATAAACTGATTTTGTCTTTGCATGCATTGAAGTGAAATCTTTGTTGTTTGTGTAAAGAAAAACATCGAACTAATTTTAAGGAACACGATCCTTGAAAGATGAATCTGATCCAATATATGAGTAGTTTTGTTTCAAATAAACGTGCATTGAGTTGTGGAATGATATATCAAAGGAAGTCTAGATTGTCAATCATGTGCTTGGACCAAAGTGAAGTTCTATTAACATGAAAGTCCAATTACAAGTCTAGTCACTCATGTGCTTTGACAAGACTGTGAATTGGTGCAAAGTGAAGTTCTATAAACATGAGAGTCCAATTACAATTCTAGTCAGTCTATTGTGTGAAAAACCCTCCAATAATAATTGTTTTTAAGTTGTCTCCTGCACAGCCATAGGCTCTAAAGCATAATGCTTTTTGGGGTTTGTCTATGCAAGGTTTTTACAGTTTAGTATGGTAAGTAGTAAGTGTGCTTCCTTCCCCACACACACATATATATATATATATATATATATATATATATATATATATATATATATATATATATATTATAACAAATAATATTATAATATTGTGTTTATATAAAAGTTTATACAAGAATATTGAATAATATAAATATATTATATTTTAATAATCAAAATTGTTTTTTTATATATACATATCTTCTCAAGCTATGAGTTCTAATGACTTGATTGAGATTATAACCAACTTAGATTCATCTTAAATGAAAAAAAATTACACGTCTAGGGATTTGATCTCTCTCCATAAGGCTAAGATGGATCTACTTAGGTATATTGAAACCCAACATTATTGATGAACTTATATATTAAGTGTAATAATAATAATAATAATAATAATAATAATAATAATAATAATAATAATAATAATAATCTTTAATTTTAAGGTCAGGGACACCAAATTGGTGTATGAGACCCCCTTGTTTGTGGGACAAGGAACCTCCTGTTGTCTGCTAAAGTCTATGGAGATATACATATCCTATAGATTTGAACTTGCGACCTCTTAAGAGGAAACACATGTTCTATACATTGTTGTTGAGCTTCCATGGTGAGTTAAGAATTATTATTTGGTACTTTAAACTTGAAATGTTATTACCAATACTCCTAGGTTTTATTTATTTTGTAGTGATTTATTATTTATGTACCCTTTGAAACCTAGAGGAAAACCCAACAAAAATTCATGACTATGTCTTATTTCTTTCTTCTTAGATTAAAATGAAAGATAAAAAAAATATTACCTCATTATGGACTACAATAAACACTATGGCCTATCATTGGTTGTTAGAAGGATTTTCTCTTCCTCTATTCCAATTTGATATCCCATTCCTTCTCTCTACTAAGTTATAGAACAATAAATGATTAGAATGCGAGCAAACCACTTCATTTCCTTGTGGCTTGGTTTTTAACATGTCATGATAGCTATCTAGGGTTAGGGTTAGGGTTTTCCATGTCCCAATGCTCGGGTTAGGGATTTGGACACTCTAAAATTTATTGAATGACATGTGATTATGTTCATAAGTGTGCATTGTTGGGTTAATTAATTGTTGTTTTAATGTACCCTTTACTTGTCAATCCATTTCATAAACTTGTAAGATTTATACACAATATGTGCAGGTAAAATATTGAAGTTTAAACTATTCTAAATTCTCAAAAGACAAGTAAACCACACTGTAATCCAATCATTCATCAAAACATGAAGAAATTAGTAGGAAAACATTCTTGAACAACTTCACTTTGTCCACAGGACTGATATAAAGTATGAGCACAATTCACTTAGCTTTGCATGTTATGTCTAGATCATGGATCTGTATATGAACATGTCCCTGATCTGTCCTCATCCTAATTTCAATCAATAAATGTTTAAATTATTCACATGCACACAAGAAATCAAAATGCCAATAAATGACTTAAAGGAAAGGACCAGTGACTAATCCTCTTGGAAAATCTCCTTTCAAAAATTTAGATGCAATCTTTCACTTATTAACTTAAGTGTTCATGTTATCTCATATAAGGTTAGATTTGAATCAAATGAGAATCCTAGCTACCGTACACAATCAAATTAAATAGAGTACTAAAATTAGACCACAAGTTTTACTTAGAACCATCCATTCGAATCAGTCAACTTAAAAACATCAAATTCATTTTTATGGGCTACTGATCTAAAGTTGGATTTATCAATTTGAATGTAAATCTTATGAGAAATGAATTTTGACACTTGAATTCACAATTAATACATCCTATGTGAGGAAATTATGGTGTCATTGCAATCTTCCATCCAAACAATTTCCCTACGTACAAATGTGATTCAATTGTCATTCATTGTGTTTTATTAACTGGCTATTGAAACAATAATAGAATTTAAAAGAACAATTACCAATTCCTTAGGATCAATTCTCACCAAAAGGGTTCATGGTATTTCTTCACCTCAAGGTATTCCTGTCTTCTTATTAGTGGTTGAATTTGACTCTTTACAAAATTGTGCAATTATAATATAATAAAAACTCTATAGGTTGCACTATTGAGAGAACTAACTACAATTTTAATGAAACAACAAACCATTAAACCTTAAATACTTATCCATGAGAGAGTTCAAATGTTGTTACTTGTTATCTCCGGAGGTGAAATGAACTACCAATATCATCATTCCCAATACCATAGGTTGTAAACAAGAGGGAAATGCTTAACTCTAAGAATAGTTCTACAAGTCAGAAGGTAATTGCAATTATAAAATTGCTAATATAATATAAGAAATACAAAACTAACTATTACTTTAGCATATAAAACATTCTCTAGCAACAATACAAGATAAGCGTTGTGTCCCTGGTTGGTGGTCCCTTGTCAACTGATAGAAAGCTATTAAAAACTTATAGTAACAAAGTCAAGACAACACCATATATCAGAATTGGTACTTGTATTAAAACATAGTTGATCCGGATTTTATGAGCATAATGAAATGAATACAAATTATTAAAATATGCTTAACACAAAATAACAGAGATACAATGAAACTGGTTTGATATTGTTGTGGTTGTTGTTGTGGAATAGGAGGTAAAGGTGGTGGAACAAAACCTGATAGAAGTTGTGAAGTGTTCGGTGGAAATTGAGGGTAAGGATGGTTGGACATAGGGATAGGTGGAGCTTGAGGGTTTCCTTGATTATGTCCTCCTTTCCATCCTTGAAGCTAAGGATGTTGGTACTGTGTAGCCCAGTTTTTCCAACTTGGTGAGTTCCATTGTTGTTGTTGATAATAGGGTGGAACTTGATATTGTGGATCTGAGTATGTGGGTTGGTTCCTAGGCTTCCATGGCCTCCTAGGTGCATAAGAGGATTCCCCAGGATCCCCACTCCCATATATGGCTAAAAAACCTGGAAATGATGGACATTTTTCAGTTGAGTGGTCCTCCGTGCAAAAGCCACAAACTGAAATGTTATCTAATTGGCATTCCCTTGAGGAATGCTTCCTCCTGCATCTTGGGAAATATATGCTCATTGCTGCATTTTCCTCCTCCTGTTTCTTTTTAATTTTTAGGGTGTCCAACTAGGAACCTATTGTTCTTAAGATATCTGTCTTGAAGTTTTCTAAAAAGTTCCCTATTTATGCTCTTGTGATACCTCCTGAACTAATTGGTTTTAAGTTTCTATTATAAGGGTCTCGAACATTCTTTCTTATTTTATCTCTACTCCTCGAGTAATTTTTACACATTTCACATATTTTGGCAAATGGTTTTATCAGAGATATCAGATGATGCCATCATGTTAATCATTTCTAGGTATTCTTCTGAAATTCGCTTAAGGAAAAGAGCCCTAACTACATCCTTTAGGAGGTCATGGTATTTTGACTTCTGGGAGATGTATGAAAACCGTTCCATATAATCCTCAAGGGTCTCGTCTTATAACTATTGGATTTTAAAGATGTCATTACGAGAATCATTGGTATTGCAGTAGTCTTGGTACTTATTAAGAAAGATATCTTTCATGGCTTCCCAAGACCTAATACTGGATTCTCCCAACCCCATGAACCATCTTGGTACAGAGTCCTTGAGGGTGGCAAGAAAGAGTTTTAGTTTCTGAACATCTTGTAAGTAATTGTAGCTCCTACACAATATGTCGAACTCAAATAGGAAGGTATCTAAATCTTCATTTTTTTTACTGTAAAAGGTGGGCACTGCTGAGAGGGGAATATTTTTCATAGTGACATTTGGGGTGTTGTAAAAATTGGAAACCTGAAGGTAGTTTCGGTTTGGTTTCCGACTTCTTCTTCCTTCCCGTGTCTTACATTGTTGTGATCCTCCTGATCATCCAGAATGGTTTGGTTTCCAAAAAGAGAGTACCTAAGTGGTTTTATCCTTGAAGAGAACAAGGTATCCCTCTGATGGGAAGGTATTCCTACTGTTTGGGTGTCTGGGACTCTACTCGAGCTGGTTGAGGTTATTGGTGCCAAAGTTTCTGTGTCAATTTGAGAGACAATTATGTTGGCTGAACTACCAAACAAGGTATTCACCTGTTCAGGGTCTATGATGTCTTCAAAGTTAGGATCTCTTGATGGTGGTAGGAAAACAAAGGTTGTATTGTTTTTTTCTACAAAAGGCGCAAGTGGTCTTTCCTCTTGTTCCACTATTACTGATGCTTCAATTTTCTATTCTATAGTGCTCTCTATCTTAGTCTCTTCAGAGACTACTTTAGCTCTTTGGGTTGAGATAGCTCCTATTTTTTGGTATCGATCTGCGGAATTTATGAGTGGAATGTTCCTTCCCCCAAAAAGGTCAGAAGGAACCTTGGTCGAAAGATCTGATTTAGATTTAATGTATCTGCCTTTTGGGTCTCTAGGTCTGTTCATGAAAGCAAACAAAAACAAAAACAAAAAGAAAAACTACCATTAGGTTTGAGGGAACTTGCTATAGCATATGCGCAGGTTCTTACCTCTTGTCTTAAATTTCCCCTACCACCAAACTAATGCTAAGGTTTAGAAATGATCTAATTCCTACCTTGAGACAACTCCTCGACAACAACGCCAAAAATGTCGGGTATTCTATATGCACTAGAAAACAGACTAAAACCCTCAATTAAATTGTCAACCCGGGGTAAGTAAACTTAGAGTTGTAGCACTATATGTGCCAAGGAAGAAAGGCTAGAGGTAGTATAGTATAACTAAGGAAATGAGCTATCTAAAGGCTAATCTATTCAAGCAAATACTACTAATGATCAAACCCTACAAAGAAACCTAAACTATTTATCCTAAGTAACCTTTGAACAAAGGATTGATGGATAGTCCTAAGAAAGAAAATGGAAACCCTACTTAAATCAAACTAACTTAATCATGATAATAAGAAAAAGAAAAATATCTACCTAATAAGCAATAACAACAACAAACTACTTTAACTAACCTACTCAAATTCAATGAGCAACTATCCTATTAAAGCAAATAAATAGACAAGCAACTAACCTATCAAAACAAGTAATAAGAAAGCAACTACTAACTAACCTATGATAATTTCTACAACAAATAAACTAATCAAGATTACTCAATAAGAAACTAATCAAACTCATAAGCAAGTGAACTCTATTCTTAAATTAAACTTCATAATTACTTCTAATTTACAAAAGGAAATCTTAATCTATGAAATTCAAAGCATCATGAAAATAAAAGTAATCAACAACTAATCTTTAATCTATGATAAGTAAACTATTATTTAGTCTACCAAAGAAATAAGACTATTCTCTAATCTACAAAAGAAACAAAACTATCTTATAATCTATAAAAGCAAGAAAACTCAAATATAATGTTGATGGTTATGTCTCCGATGTCTTATGATATCACGATGGCACTTAACAATTAACGATAAATCAAGAGGGATAAACTCAATATTGACTTCGATAGCAAAGTGAAAAGTATGAATTAGACAATCTAATGAGAACTTAGCCATTATAGAAGCAACATCAACTATCCTGCATGTTGGCCCTTGACCAAGTTTTGGGAGCACTTGGTCATATTTGACCGTTTTTGGGACTTTGATAGCTTGTCGAAGATGGAGCGCTAGACGAAGCGAAGAATGTAGAATCTCGACCCACTTTTGGGTCCCTTTTTGGCTTTTGGGAATATGTAATGGGAAAGGGATGTCGGCTCGTGGGTTTACCCATGCTTAGGCCCATTTTGTATGTATAAATAGAAGGATAGGAAAATGTAAGAAAGTAGTAATAGAGAAGAATAATGTATCTATGTGATATAGGATAAGTGCCAAGAAGAGATATGTGTGATCAAGAGTTTTGTACATTCTGTATAGACTTGCAGAGCTTAGTGCAAGTCCCTGTGTGAAGGTATAGAAGGCTTTGTGCTGAAAGACAAGGAAGAAGGATCTAGCGAGCTGCGCATATCTTCTATCATGTGCGAAGTAAGGGTTTCTAAGGCTCTGTGCTTGTAACTGATTGGCCGATGATAATAAAGAAGACAAGTTGGTGGATGTAGCCCCAGAGTGGGGGTGAACCACGTAAACCTTGTGTTGTCCTCTTTGTGATTTGTTCTGATGCATTGATATAATGATTTGCTGATGCAGGAGCATCTCTCCACATCAGCCAGCCAGCTAGCCAGCCACGTTAGCGAATTCAAATCGCGCGTTGAAGAGAGAGGCACAACCTCATTTGAAATTTGAATTGAATGTAATTTAATTGCTTAGGTTGTTGAGCTGTGAAGCCGTGCCTTTGTGCAGGAATTAGGTAGATAGGACTTTAATGTTTGTAAGACTGAGATCTAGATCCAGATGCTGGACTAGACAACCCATTCTATGTAATTGAATGGGGTAGGTATATTGGAGGGAAGAGATCGAAGATCCGCCTCAGGTAAAAAGAGATTTTAGTATCTCATTGTGTGTGTGTGAGAAGTCGAGAGAGGATAGAGGATCCACGAGTAGAGAGAAGAAGGGAGAAGAGCCGAGACCTTGTTACAGGCTGTGCTCAGGAACACCTTGTAAATACAGGCGTTTGCCATATTTAATACAAAGAGCAATTTTTCCTGCATTACTGTGTGTTAAATGAATGTTTGTGAGTGTTCTTTATATATGCTATATATGTATGCTGTAGGTTTGCATTTGTAGGAGTGTGTTTGATTTTCAGGTTTGAGGTTCTTTGTGGTTTCATGCCAGGAGGGCGTGACAAAGTACTGCGGTCTTTGAATACCAGTGCATAGAAGCACTTCTGAATTCTGCGGGTTCAGACGAAGACGTGCTGTGGCACAAGAACTGGAGTCAACAACTCAGGGGAAGACCTTAAGGTTGCTGAATACCTTGGAGGCAAGGCTGTGGAGAAAGAACACAGTTGCAGACATAAGCTCTAAGGAGTTCTGTGAAGCTCTGCCAGATGGGCATCGAGCCAGTGCAAGGAGTGCATAGGGGAAGAACTCTGCTGTGAGTTCAAGAAGAACCAGAATCACTGAGGATTCTGAAGAGCTTTGCCAAGTGGGCATTGAGCAGGTGCAAGGAGTGCACAGGAGACAGGACTGTTGGATGTTCTGTGAAAAGATACTCTGCCAGGAGGGCATTGAGACAGTGTGCAGATAGGCAGAGGGAGAAGAGAACTCTTTGAGTTCTGGAATTTAGAGGAAGAATCCACTGAAGGATCTTCACAGTGTTACTGAACACCATGCAGAATCAACAAGAGGTTTCTTGAGTAAAAGGATAGCCAGGAGGGCATTACATTCTCCATCTGTGGGAGAAGAAAGAAGGATAAAATACCTTAGGGGTCTGAGTGTTGAGAAGCTCAGGAGAGACAACACTGTGTGTGCGTGAAGACTCTGCAGAAGGTGCATGAGTTGAAGAATCCTTCAAGGATTCGAAAGGAACAAGCTCAGGAGGAGTAGTGCTTTTAGCGCACAGAGCTATAGCTGCAAGGAATGCAGAGGTCAAAGAACTCTTTGGAGAGTTCAGAGTTCTCCAAGCTCAAGAGGAATAGCATCATGGAGAACGCAGGTGGGAACTCAAAGTAAAGGAGTTCGCAGAGGAGAAGGAATACAAAGGTCGAGGCCTTTGAGAACTTGCAATTCTTCCAAGCACTGGAAGAAAGCGCAGAAGCTCAGGAGAGAGAACAACAGCCGTCGGATCAGCTGGAGAAAATAAACCTGGACTGTTGAATATTTCACGTCCAGAGACCATCAAAGTGAGCGCATAGGAAGAAACGATCTGCACCGTCAGATCTAGAGAAAAATCCCGTCAACCGTCATATACGGCGAAGGATCGAGGAGGTTACGACCGGGGTTCCAAGGTGCAAGGCCAGGAGATTTGGGGACTGTCAGATGTTCCCATAGATACCCGTTAGCCGTTGGATTGATTGGAGTTGCACGAGGTTTAAACTTCGTGAACAACAGAGGTGAAGTCCCGAAAGGATTGACTTATCGGGATACCGAAAATCGGGATATCAGAGCTCTCGAGGTCAAGAGAGCGAGGCTTTATAAGTCTCGAAACAACGAAAGAATCACAACCATTGATTTGAGGAAGGACGCGTGTTGCGCAATCATTTAATTCGGAGATCCGGGCACTAGGATTTGTGGAGGCGAGAGTCCCAAAATAGGCGTCGGGATATCGGGATTTCAGCCCTCGGCATATCGGGAGTCTCGAGGACAGGAGATCAGGGATTTCCATGGGAAAAATCCCGGAATCGATCTGAGCCATCCGTTTGTGGGGATACGTGGAAAAGATTGAGCGACCCATCGGTATATCGACTACCGGGGTTTTGAGTTGACATAGGATTTCTTTCATCGGGGTATCGAAAACTCCGAAATCGCGAGATCGGATTTGGACCGTCCATCTTAAGGAGACACGTGGCAGAGATTTGGATTATCAGGGAAAGTCTCGATAGAAAGTCAAATCGACGCATCGGGGTTCGGCATTTCGCGAGTCCTGAAGACGAGGCGCTCGGGACATTTGAAGTCACGAAATCACGAGAGGCGATCAGGACGGTCCATCTTGAGGGGACGCATGGCAGTGATCGAGGCCTTCGGGAAAAGTCTCGATAGGAGAGCCACATCGGGAAATCGGGGATCGGGATATCGGGAATCCCATGGACACGAAGTTTATGCATTTCGGCATTGCGATGTCCGAAACCCCGATAAGAGATAAGACTGCGGTCACGGGGATAGTGGTCATATGGGCCAGGATTTTAGCCAGGAGGGCTAATGTGTAAAGCGCCATATCGACGAATTGACTCATCGGAGTTCGGGAGTTCGAGAGGACAGGAACTCTCGAGATCGGAAAACAAGAAACCCCGAAGCCCGAAAGTATATTTTCCCTGTCGAGGAAAGGGCAACGGTCGGAGTGCAGAAGGCCGTGAAGAAAGAGTAGGACCTGTGGATCGGGTTTCCATCAGAGATTCCAAAAAGGGAATCAAATGAGTTGCTTCGGCTCAGGGAGACAAAAGGAGTGATCCTGTGGGCAGACGTAGTAGATGTCTGTCATCATTTGCTAAGTGATTTGAGATGAGTAGATAGATCTGCTATATATGCTTATGCTTAGTGCTTATGATGTGTAGAATGTTAGGTCTGATTGACATGTATATGCTAAGTGCTTGACCTGTTAGATTTGAATACTCCGTGGATGATAAGTGATCAAACAATCTAGCTCATTGTGAATGATGTGATGCTTTGTTGTATCTGCGAAGTGGTTATTGATTGCATATTAAATATCCAATAGTGTTGAGTGCTATATCAAGTAAGGAATCACAGATCCGTGTCCCAGCTAAGGTTGCAGACACTTGAGTCCTGCAACCACCCCTACCTCTACCTCGGGTGAGACTTCATCTGCTTCACAGGTGTTGCCGAAAGGGATGGTAGTTAGGGTTTTGTTGGTGCGTTGTTGTAGCATTGAACCCTGGGTCTACCCCTGTGCCAACACTGTATATCCATGTGATTATTTAATATATGCATTAATCATCAACAATATAAAAACACTATTCTATTTAATTCAATTGCATTCTATGGTAATTAAGAAAAATCATACTACTTCGATTCATAATTAGAAACTAAAGTCAATAATCAACTTTGAATTAAAATTGCAACCTAGATCTAGAAAAGGAAATTGCATGAAATAAACTAAACTAATTCTATTTTAACGAATTAAATTTCAAATGGAAAATACTCATAAAACATAAATTAAATCCTATTTCTATTTCAACATATGACAAGAAATTAAATGAGCAAACTAATTAAAAACTATATAAGCAAATTTAATAGCAATTAAATAAGAAAATTGGAAATGAAAACTAAAACTGACAACTATCCATCCACTGAAACTTGCCAAAGAGAACATGAACTAAATACTCTGTTTTGACTCTGTTTTTGAACTTTATTTCAACATATGAAAAATCTAACTATCATCTAATTATACACAGGGTTAGTAGCTAAGAACTTGCAAGTTCATTTCCTATCAACTAACATATCATTGCATATTAACACTAGCCTCCATAATAACCTGCAAAACTAAACTAAACTAATTAAATTATGAACAACAATTTATATAGTAAATAAACACAATAAAAACTCATGTACAAGAAATACACAAAATGACGATTACACTACTCAAATTCACAAGAAAACTAATCTAAATATTCACCTAGATTGCTGGTGGTCCCACCAGTAGGTCATGGCTACTCTTCAAGGATGAATCACGAGCCCAGTTAACACAATTTCAACATTTAAAATAAAAAACACAGTTTTACACAGTTTTCGCAAAATATGTCTAGAATTGACAAAACATAGATTAACTATTCTTCTGAACTCCTCCCTAAGTATTTGTTTGACCACTAAGGTGGTATTTATATATTTAAAAGCTGAGAGGTTGACCACTAGAAGGGTCAACCTCCTTTAAAAACAACAAATCACATTCAATGCGTCTTAACCACTGGTGGCTTCTAGAAACAAGGCGAGCCAATAATCGCCAAGCATAAAAAATCAAATGGAGTCATCAAAAACTTAGTAGTTGGAGTCCACAAGCATAAGAAAAACCCATGTCTCTGATTCTCCCATCGCTGGCCACCGATATCATAACCGCCAAATCGCCCATGGTTTTAGTGCAGGACAGAGTGTCGGATGCAAAATTGAAAACCACAAACTGCTCTCAATCCATTCATAATTTTAGGAAACATAGTTCTTGGGACCTAATTGGGCATATTACGCACAAAACCCATGTGCCATATTTTTCAGATTTCACTTCATTATCCCAAAAATTAATATTTAAGTTAGCTTCCTATAATAGTGCCGGATGAAGTACCGAATGCAAAACCGAGTTGCGATTTTTCCACGTGACACACGAAACACGAATTAGTTTCCTGGAATCATTAAATCATGCTGAATTATACTCGAACCCATCGTAAAACATAAATCATACATACCTATTATGAATCACGATGATTTAACAAAAAAACTCTTCAAAAATATTGAAAATAAGAAAATGCATATACATATTTGGCCAAAAAGGATCTAATTATCATCATTAGTTTAATCATATTGTAGGCCTAACATATTGGTTGTGGGTTCATGATGTATTTTCCTCTGTATGTCAGACAAGCTCTGCAACAAGACTGTGTTAATTTTTGTTTGTTTTTCTTGCTCCTTTATCAATCTCTCGTTGTTAGTCTTGCAACTCTGTAATTCAGCCCTGAGGCTCCTTACAGTTTCATCCATATCGAGAGGGGTTTCCACTGCCCTCCTTTCATCAGATTCTTCTTCTCTATTGTGGGAGCCATCCCTCACTTCATGACATGCCACCATCCTTTATTCTTGAAGTTTTCCCATGATTTACTGACTGCTCGAGTGTTGAAAAAAACACTTATTGTTAGCCAATAGTCTATTAGTTCATGAATATTACATAGTTCAATTTCTTAAATGCACACACACAGTAGAAAGTTCCATTCTTTTCTTTAATAACATTTTAAACCAGACTTTTTAAGAAAGAGGTAAGGTAGAGTGTCACTCTTTTAAAAGTACTCCAAATAGAGTTTTTAAGAGACTCATCCATGAGCCCAAGTAGGCCAAGTGTTGTAACCATTCTCTGATACCAATTTGTAACACACCCACGATGGGGCGAAAATAAAAAAATAAAATTGTCCTCCTTACAAGAACATATCCTTTCCCTCTATGATTCCTAATTTGGGAAGTCCAGGACTCAGCTCGACCCTCTAGTCAAGGTTATCCAATTCTCTTATTCAAACAAGACTTAGAGACTTTGATAGTCTCACCTCTTAATCAAACATAGGCCCTTCCGACTTCTGGTGTAGGTCTTATGATACCCGCGACCTTCTCCTTCATGCTTCAACGAAGTCTTGGAGTTGGCGTTAGCCCCTTTTATATTTTCCCTTCCTTGGATGTGACCTTGGGTAATGACCTCATGTAAACACACAATTGCAAGCATGGACAAAGGCGGTTTGAAACCAAACTACTTTTCAGCCCACAATTCTTCTCGAGCCTCCACGTGTCCTTTCTCAAAACCGGGGTTTGGATTGTGGCCCGCCCTCAACTTTTTAAAGTTCATGCACCTCTAATACCTGCAATACTACGTGACCATCGATCTCTTGATATTTACGGTACTGTTTGAACTGAGGGTTCATATATGCCCTTCCTAAATCAACGGATGTGATCTCCTTCGTGATTCCAGACTTCAGAATTTTCAAATCTCAAACCTTGCTTTCCTCCGTACATCAATCTTCCAGAGTTGACGATCTGTAGACACCTGTCCTCCTAAATCAACGGCCTCGTTTCTACTTCAGGTGTTTGACCCTCTCAAATAGATCAATAGTCCTATCTCCCTCTTCTCGATCAATGGTCAATATCTCCTTTGGGTCTTTGGACTTCTGAGATCTCAAATCTCAAACTTCACCCTTTTTCCCGATGGCTTTTATCCGAAGGCTATAATCCATTGACACGTGTCCACTTGATCTGACAATTAAGGATTACTTCGGGTATTTACCCAGAGTCCATAGATTTGTGCCACCTGTCCTTTGGATCTGACGATCGAGGATTTTTTCGGGTATTTACCTAGAGTTCATAGATTTATGCCACGTCTCCTCTAGATCTGACGACTATGAATTACCTCGGGACTTTACCCGCAGTCCACAGATTTACATCACATCCCTTCTTAATCTGACGACTATGAATTACTTTGGGACTTTATCTGGAGTCCACAGATTCACGCCATGTCCCTTCTTAATCTGACAGCTATGAATTACTTCGGGACTTTATCCAGAGTCCACAGATTCACACCACGTCCCTTCTTAATCTGACATGTATGAATTACTTCAGGACTTTATCCAGAGTCCACAGATTCATGCCACGTCCCTTCTTAATCTGACAGCTATGAATTACTTTAGGACTTTATCCAGAGTCCACAGACTCACGCCACACCCCTTTTGGATCAGACAGTCCATATTCACTTTGGACGATCCGATGCCGGAGATTTACTTTAGACGATCTGACTATTGAGATCTACTTCGGACGATGTGACGATGGATATTTGCTTCATCTCTCTGGCTCTTCGCGCTTCGGGAGTCTCAAATATCAACTAAAAAATCTCGAATAGATTTCCCGAAGTTGATGATATGATGACATGTATCTCCTGGAGATCAATGGTCAGGATCCTACTTCGGGTGATTTGATGACTGAGATTTACTTCTACTCTCCAGCTCTCCGGACTTCAGGAGTCTCAGATCTCAACTGAAAACTCTTGCATAGATTTCCCCGGAGTCCACGATATGTCACCATGTGTCCCTCTGGATTTGGCGGTCCATATTCACCTTTGGGTGATGGATGACCTCAAATTACTTCAGGACTTCAGAACTTTGGTAAGTTCCCTTCTCCTGCGTGTGCCAAGTGCTAAGGTTCATGCACCTTTCTTAGATTATATGGTTGTCAATCCTTGGTGTTGTGATCCAATGTCCACTGTCTCTCCTCCTACTGAGCTTCTGACTTATTCCAACTTAGAATATTTTCTAAGTGCTCGAAGGATTCTACCTTTGCTCCTCCTACAGGCCCATCTCCTGGATTTCGTCTGCACTCCTAAAAATGATATCTCTTATGAGCTTGATATCCTTGACTATTTCTCCATCCCCCATGATTCTTGCATTTCAGGGATCGCATCAAACTCATATCGAAGGTCAATGAAGATCGATGGTTCACAGAAATTGTGGGGCCCCAACATGCATACTCTTTACCAGAGAGTTCGACCTCCGCAATATGGAAAGTTCTCTCTCGATTATAGTCTAACTGGGATCGTTGATCTTCCAGCCCATCGAGATCAATGGCAAGGGTGAATTGCGGGCTGTGAACTAGCACATCCACTATTTTTACCTTTGTGATCTGCAGTGATTCGCCACCCTCGATATTCGTTCATAGATCGATGGTTCATAGCAATTGCGGGGTTCAACTTGACTATTGTGCAATTTGACATCTCCGAGCCTTGAGCTCCAAGTTTCCTAAACCCAGGTCACGTGGACCTTCATATAACTCCTGGGGTATAATCCCCTCTCTTAGTCAGTTTTTGGTTAAGGGAATAGGTGCAAGTTCACAGTCTCCTAGACTACTGGTCTAAAGGGAACACCTTCCCAACTTGTAGAGCTTTAAGCTATGAATCAAGGTAAAGTAACATGTGAGGTTACCAAAATGATAACTATGCCCAGAGACTTGCTCCAACTCTAGAATAGTGATGTAAATTCTTGGGGAAAGCACTTTCAAGACATTAAACTGGGATGTATCGAAATTCAAGAAGAAATATAGGTTCTCAAAGGAACGAACACATACTCATAACTTAATCATTTAATATAGAGAAATAACCCTTTATAGACATGTAAATACTTTCATGCATCCATTATTTACAATTCAAAGCATAAGGCAAGAAAACACTTATCAAAACCATAGAGTGTGATACAACTGCTGAAAGGGTTGCTTGTTTCTACCCAACCATAGGCTCAGTCACTCCCAATGGATTTATCACTAGCCACCCCCGAGCTTAAGCCATGATGCTTTGAGATTCAATCTCTTACTTCTAGATCAACAAAAGTTATGGATGAAGGTTACTCTCCTTCTCCCAATACATAAATAGATAAGGATGAAGGTTACTCTCCTTCTCCTAGCTCAATCTCTATTTTCTGTGATCAGAACTCACTATTCCTCTTTCAGTCATTCCTCGAACATGAGAGTTTCCACTCTTGTCTCTGCATTTTTCCATAGGTCTTCCTCTTCCCACCACACTTCCTTTCTTTCCTTCCTTAGCAAGATTTCCCGTGGCTCGAATTCCCAGTCTGTGGTTAGGTCTGGAAGCATTACGGATGGGAGGTCTGACCCATCCCCTCATTAAGTCTTGAGGAGGTCTTCCCACTTACCAACCCGACTATAATTCATTCCTGGGTCAGAGGGTTGTTCTGATCTGAGAAATTAATTCCAGCATGGTACTGGTTCGGTGGAGGTTAACGCAACCATTCTGGGTCCCCTCCACCACCTTTCATAGCATTCGTGGTTTTCTCTTAGCACATCCCCTCTTTTAGCATTCATGCAACATGTAACCATTTTTTGTTAAAATAACATAATTTACATTCATCGACCTTTTGTACAAAGGTTCATCAAATCAAACACTCACACTTTTAGGTTTTCCATAGTTTCTTGGCCAATATAGTTATATTTACAAACTGGGGGAAACACGGTGTTACAATATTTCTCAACCATAAACCATGTACATCAACAAAATACCAAGTACCAATCATGTACCATATTCCTCAACCATAAAACATGTACATCAACACCATATGAAGTACTAATCCTATACCATAGCATGTATCAACAATGTACATCAACACCTGTACCATATTATGTACCACCAATGTATCTCAACCATATACCATATCACTCAATCATGCCATACACCATGTACCATAGGATATATCAAGAAAGTACCATCAATGGTGTACTTCAACAAAGTACCAAACAACCAAGTTCATATACCAAATATATTCCTCAACCATGCACCTAATATGTTCCTCAAGCATGTGTCAATGCCTCGACAATATACCGAATACTTTCCTCAAGCATGAACCATAACATCATAAAAATATAACCCTCCAAACATGCATATAAACATACCCGTAACTCTATAATCAACTTGATGTATGTGATCACATACCTATAGAACTTCCTCAACTTCAACAACAAGAGAATAGTATCTTCATCAAACTTTACCTTACTCTCATGGGACTAGTTTTTTGGATTAGTCACAAACCCTAACTTTCAAAAAGAATAACTCCATACATGTAATGAATGAAGGTCTGAAACTTGTACCCAATATTATTCAATATATTCTCTACAATTTATCCAAGTCTCACTACTTGGAACATCCCTGAAAATGAGTTAATAAAAAATGGTAGACCTTGCTTAATTCTGGATTATTCATAAGAGATAAATTGTATAGCATTCCATGCACAAAATATTTGATATATATATTTATATATATCTAAAAAAAATAATAATAATACTATGGACTATACTCTATCCAATTCATTTGGTCTCACTGAATTTGGATCCTCTATGAAGAAGTTGTGACTATTTTACCCAGAACACATGTTTGATACTAGTTTCTGTGTTAATTTTTCAATAAGCTAGGTTAAGAAAGAAGTTCATTCCATTTTTAGCATTTAACCATAACCATAAATTTTGCAGCAACCAATATCACAAGAAGACGCACCATGCACAAGAACACAAGAAGTATCCTGAGAAACCCTTCTCAAGAAGGGAAGAAAACCTAGCCAAATCCTTTGCTATATTCTTCAAGAGAAAGACCTTCACCACCAAGATAAACCCTAACACACAATAGGGTGCTCAAACCCTATAACTCTAGCACCCAAGAGAGGTGCACGCTTTTCCCAAATAAGTGTACTTGCTGAAATTTCCAAACTCACATAAAAGATATATTTCCTCAAATATTTTACCTTTACTTATATTAACCTAATCTCCTCAACAAAAGTGTCTATTGGCACAACAGGGACGACCTCACTTAGCTTATAATATAATTAATATTAACT
Organism: Picea engelmannii; assembly: GCA_009831015.1. NCBI lineage: Eukaryota > Viridiplantae > Streptophyta > Pinopsida > Pinales > Pinaceae > Picea > Picea engelmannii. Next base: position 197,275 of record ML826464.1, on the reverse strand, counting down.
AGATTAATTATAATTACTAGTTACATTAAGGTAGGGCCAACCTGTACCCTTTACATTACAATTAAGGTTACATGAAGGTCTGACTCTTGTACAATATAGCAAAGGATCTTATACACCCAGTAGTGCTCATCCACTACGGGCACATCCATAGGGATTTCCATATCTCTGGCTCACTGCATTACACAGGAGAACCAGATCTTCACAAATTCACTTGTGCTCGTCCACAGGCACATCCACTCTACAGATCTTATTTCCCACTACCTCACCCAGGAGAATCATTTGGAGTTTTCTCGTCAACTCTGCTGCTCAGAGGAGGCTAATACATCATATTCATTTTTGTTCACATGACTATGAACCCAACACTTTGGGGTTTCACAAGTTCACCTTGTGCTCAACCATAGGCACATCTAACTCAATAGATCGCCTTTCCCACTAGATAATCATATGGAGTTCTTCTCAAATCTCTGAATGGAGGAGGCCATCTCTACATTCCAACTCAATCTTAGGCATGAACCACACACCCTTTGTAGGGGATTTCTGTCAGGTTTGTAAGCTGAGAGAAAGACTCACATAACTGCAATGATCCACATCTCATAGGTTTGTAAGATGGAAAATGTCTCACATAGATGCAATCATCAACACTCCCTCTTAGCTAGGGAGACATTCTTCATCATTCCAAGTCTCACAAGGATGTACTCTGAATTTTGTCTTGGCTAGAGTCATCAATACTCCCTCTCAAATAGGAAGGTATTCTTCACCAAGTTAGTTTGGTGAAGATCTCTGCAATCTGCTCATGTGTAGGAAGGTTGTGTATGTGTACGATTTTCCTCTACATAATATCTCTAATATAAGGATATTTCATCTCATCGTGTTTGATCCATCAGGAAGCACTACGTTCTTTAAGGATCTTTTTAGATGGCTCTTGGTTATCATCATAGGATTCATCTCATGGTCAAGTAAATCTGTCAAAAGCTTGTGAAGTGACATTTCTTCGCACACTCGATGCTAAATACTCTGCCTTTATGGTACTGAAGGCCACATAATTGTTTTTCCTACTGCTTTAGAAAACCATGGCAAACTTTATGGTAGGACATCAACTGAATGTTCTCTCACTATATTTTCTGCTCAATCTGAATCAACATATCTTGCAAACTCAAGTTCACACTGGAGGCATATCTCAGACCATATCTAATTGTGCCTTGTATATATCTCAATACATGTTTTGTTGTTATCTGTCTCGGTTGACTCATGACATGACTAAGCACATTCACTGCATGGAATGAATCAAGTCTGGTGTTAACCAAATACATTAGTGATCCAATCAGTTGTGGATCAGTCTTGTCTAAATCATCATCAATATTATTCTTTAAATCTATTTTGCATTCTGTCGTACTAAACTTCTTTAATATCTCCACTGTATATTTTCCTTTATTTATGAAAAGTCTCATTGGTCCTCTATCATACTTCTTGTCCCAAGAAGTAGTGCATCATACTTAAATTCTTCATCTCGAATTCATAAGTCAAGGATTACTTATATCCAACAACAAGGATTTCTGAATAAGTCATTAGGATCAATCTCTCATCACCAATACCTTTCATGGTATAGACATAATCTCTCCCAAGGACTAATTCGAAATCCAAGGGGTCGTATACTGCCATGAAGTTAATAATGATAGTTTTCCCTCCCAAAGTTATAGGAAACTAAGGAAGGATTCCTAAAGGTTGATTGGTTCTTTTGTTGAAAGCTAACAGATTCTGGGTAATCGAAAAAAGATGAGGATAAGCCAAAGCTTTCCAAGCAATAGAGGACAAAATACTAACAGACGAGCCTTCATCTATTAGCATCTGAGGAATGTTCGAACCAAAAACCTATATTGTAATCTTGAAAGGAATGTGAGAGGGAAGACGAGGTCCTATTAGCGTTCCCCAATAAACAAGGATGACATCATTACTTGGAGGGGGTTCCACGGGAGAAGGAGGAATGCCCGCTATCATGGTAGATTCTGTATCAACGAGAAAAACATGGGTAGTATCGGGTTTACTCTCTAGCGAGGGAGTAGGATCGACCGATGATGAGATCAGATCGACCACTTGAGTTTCATTCTCTAATGGGCGAATGGGGTCGACTGCTGGAAATGGATCAACTGCTTGGGTTTCACTTTTAATGGGAGAGTGGGATCGATCGAGGATGGGACCGAATCAACCACCTTGTCAAATGGTGCAACTAAGGACGTGACCATATTGACTACATGCTCAACTAGATTGATCGATGAAGGGACCAGATTGATCATTCCATAAACTATAGGTGGGTTGAGATTAAGCTTACGATAATCAAATGGAAGTTGAGGTTGGGAAACAATCATGTCTTCCATTAATTTCGAGGCTTCGTCCATACGAGGGAAAATGTGAGTTTGATGACTCCCTCTACATAACCTACACGGGAACTTGACTCTACTTTTTTTTTCTTCCCAACGGTATCCTGACTAGTTGACGGGAGGTCAACAAAATGTTGTTAAGAAGTTGACGACATGGGATAGCGAGGGCGTGTAGACCATGCTTCTATAACCTTGGATAGACCAGGGAAAGCCTTAATAAGATGGATACCCTTACAAAGTCCGCAAGGGTACTTCGGCTTACGGGTTGTTTGGGTTGTCTTGGCACCATAAACACTCCCAACACGATTATCAATAGTTGATGGTTGTCCAACATGTCTAGCAGTGGTTGGAGGTGTGGATCCTTGCTTATTTTTCTTCTTCTTAATCTTCCTTTTCTTCTTCTTCTTATCCACTGAGTTACTAGATTTAGAGATTTCACTCGACGAAGAATATGAAATGGAAGAAGACATTTCCATTGAAGGAGGCGAAGAAGATTTTACTGGTGAAGGAGGTGAAGGATCAACATGAGGTTGATTTTCTTGGGGGCAAGTTCTTATGACCGAAGTACTTACTGCATTCGGTATTACCTGACTGGAAAACAACCACACTAATAATCCAGTCGTGAGGCCTGGAAGGCTCAAAGTAGCGATGTGAGGAGGGCCAATGTTTTTGTAAGTAGGAAAAACAAAAGGTTCCCTTGGAGTAGGGGTTCCTTCATTGGTCATTATGAGAATTGACGCCATTAAACACAAATCCAACCTAGAGTCTGCTAGGAAAAATAAACAACACATGCTAAAAATAGAGGAAGCAATAAAACACACAAAACTTTCTCACAACGAATGCACAGATAGAGCAGGTGGGAAAGTTACATTGATGAACTATGATGGGTTTTCTATATGCACTAAAAACCCTCAATTAAATTGTCAACCCGAGATAAGTAAACATAGAGTTGTAGCACTATATGTGCCAAGGAAAAAAGGCTAGATGTAGTATAGTCTAACTAAGGAAATGAGATATTTAAGGGATAATCTACTCAAGAAAAGGCTATTAATGAGCAAACCCTATCAAGGAACTTAAACTATTTATCCTAAGTAAATTTTGAACAATGGATTGATGGATTGTCCTAAGAAAGCAAATGAAAACCCTACTTTAAGCAAGTTAACTTAATCAAACTAATGAGCAAAAGAAAGCCATCTATTTAACTTAATCAATAACACCAACAAACTAATCTAATTAATCTATTCAAATTCAATGAGCAACAACAAGTAAGCAAATAAACAAGCAAACAACTACCCTATTAAAACAAGTAAACAAGCAAGCAACTACCCTATCAAAACTTATGCAACAAGTAAACTCAAATAAAATTTACTCAACAGATAACTAATCAACTATTAAGCAAGTGAACTCTATTCTTAGGATAAACTTCACAATTTCTTCTAATCTA
>ML826464.1:163702-183468 GCA_009831015.1 Picea engelmannii | reverse complement strand
TTTTTCAATTGGGATGGTATTTATGTTAGAGGATGACTTTCCATTATATATTCCTTAGTGATTGTCCTGATGTAAGGGGTACTTAAGAGGATGTATCCTATATAAATATATGATATAATCAAGTATTTTTAGTGTGTAGTGGATGGTACCATTGGGAAAAACAAAAAGGTATCTTTAGGCTCAACTCACTTTTTTTTTTTTTTTAAATTATTGTGATGTTTCCATGGCTAACACTAATCATACCTCTTTGTTACTCTTTAATAAAAATACTTTACTCACTTACTCAGGGTTCTTGGGGAAACTGTACAATTGACCTCTAAGCTTGATGGTTATGGTATCACTTCCTTATATAGTGGTGAAGGTGTTTAAGAGAAACTTCTTTTTAAAATGCCTTATGAAAAAAAAGAAGATGAAAAGATTTGCAAAACTATGGCTAATTACATCAAGTCATTATTCATTTGATGCTTAGTAGACAACAAGGTTCAGTTATAGCAATGTTTTGAAGAAAAATCATTCTTTTATATTTTCTTGAAACTGTCTACTCCTGGTGAAATAAATACCTATAAAATTCTCTAGAATTGTTTATAAAAAAAATTCAAAATTATTTACATATGTACAGTAGAAAATTCAGAAAAATATTCAAGAATAAGGGGGGACTTCCCCATCTACTAAGGCCAATGCCTTGTCAGTTGACATGACTTGTAGAAAATATTCTTTGGAAATGGGCATGTGATAAAGTTTGAGTCAGTGTCCATTTACTACAAAGGAGACTCGTCCATCATCAATTGTTTTGATTTTCACAACATTTTCATATACAGTGACTACCTCGTAAGGACCCAACCCCCAAGTGGTGAGTTTTCCTTTGAAGGTTTTAAATCGGGAGTCAAACAACAAAGCCCAATCACCAGGTTGGAAGTGTTTCTTCTTAATAAACTTGTCATGCCACTTGCTCCTTTGGTTTTGGACTAATATTGTTCGTTGGATAGCATCTTTCCTGAACTCATCCAACTCATTTAATTGTAGGGATCATTGTTTCTGAGCCTCATATAATTTTAATCCCAATTCTACGACAATACAAAAGGTCCTTACTTGGAATTCTATTGGTAGAAGTACTTGTTTCCCACACACTAGCTCATAAGGGGTATGCCCAGTGGTGTTTCTCCAGGTGGTCCAATATGCCCACAAAGCCCCTGGAAGCCTATCAGCCCAATCCTGGTGATGCAATTGAACAATATTGGTTAAGATATCTTCCAGAACTTTGTTTTTAGACTCTACCTGACCATTAGCTTTTGGGTGGTATGGAGAATATTTACAGTGTTTAATCCCATATTTCTCTATTAGCTCTCTCATCAGCTTGGAAGTGAATTGAGTTCCTTGGTCTATAACAATTTCACGAGGGGCACCGAAGCAGGTAAATATGTCTTCATAAATGAATTCGACAATGGATTTTTCTGTAGCCCTAAATAGGGCTTTTGCCTCTACCCACTTGGTGACATAATCTGTACAAACCAACATATAGTTTTTCTTATGAGACATGGGTGAAATTGGTCCTACAAAGTCAAGGGCCCAATTTTTGAAAGGTTCTATCATAAATTGGGAATGCAAGGGAATTTCGTTAGCTAACATAGCTCTCCCTATCCTTTAGAAACTATAACAACTCCTCACATACTTGGCATCATCCTTGAAAATGCCAGGCCAATAGTAACTTGAATGTAACACCTTATATGTTGTACATTTGTCAGAAAAATGGCCACCACATGGTCCATCATGAAAACTTCATAGTATTTCTAGTATCTCATCTTCTTGGACACATCTATGAATAATCAAATCAGGACCTATACGAAAAACGTCATGACCAACCCAAGAGTAATTGTCACTTTGCGTAATAATTCTACAATTTTCACGAGGTGAAAAATGAGATGGTAACTTCCTAGTAGCCAGATAGTTTTCCATATCCGCAAACCACAGGGTATTTAAAGAGAGGGAAAAAATGTGCTCAATTGGGAAACTATCATCAACGGGAATATCATCATCCTCATTTTTTATGTGTGAAAGAAAATCAACTACCAAATTCTCCTTTCCAGGTCGGTCAAGCACGGTGATATGAAACTCTTGCAATAGCAGGAGCCACCTAGTCACTCAGCAATTAGTTATGGGTTTATTCATGAGAATATAATGGCAAAATGTTCTATATGTACAAATACTTCGTAACATGCAATGTAATGACGAAACTTATTGATAGCATGAATTACTGCCAAGAATTCCTTCTTGGTAAAAGTGTATTTTAACTCGGCAGGGGACATGTTCTTTCTCACAAAATAAATGGCATAGCACTGTTGGTCCTCTTTCTGCCCTAATACTCCTCTTATTGTGGTGTCAGAGGCATCAGTGGATATGTGAAATGGGAGAGCCCAATTTCCCCCCCTAAGAACTGGTTCCATAGACAACTTAGCTTTTAGGGTTTCAAAGGCGGTTTGACACTACTCAGTCGAAAGAAAATCAAGATCCTTTATTAACAATCCAAACATGGGTGCAACAATCTTTGTGAAATTTTCAATAAACTGCCGGTAGTATCTGGCATGTCCAAGAAATATTCTCACCTCTTTTTGAGTCTTGGGAGGTGGAAGTTTGACGATGACCTCAATCTTTGCAGGATCGACTTTAATCCCTTCAGATGAAACGTGATGTCCCAGAACCACTCCTTCAGTCAACAACATTTTACATTTTTCATGACTTAGATACAAGTTCATTTCTTGGCATTTGATAAGGAATTTTTCTAAGTTATCTAAGGCTTCCTGGTAAGTGTTTCCATAAACTGTGAAGTCATCCATGTATACCTCCACACAATCCTGAATAATATCAACAAATATCCCTAGTACTGCTCGTTGAAATGTGGCAGGAGCATTACACAATCCAAATGGAAATACCCTATAGGCATAAGTGCCCCAAGGACAAGTAAAGGTAGTCTTATCCTGATCCTCGGATTCTATGAGAATTTGATTGTACCCCCTATATCCATCTAAAAAGGAAAAATATTTCGTTCGAGATAGGGTATCCAAAACTTGGTCGATGAAAGGAAGAGGAAAGTAATCCTTTAGAGTGGCTTTGTTGAGTTCCCGAAAATCAACACAAATTCTCCATTTCCCGGTCACTTTATTTGGAACCACTACCAGCGGGGATACCCACTTACTGTCGGAGATGGGATAAATACATCCGACATTTAATAACTTTTGGATCTCATCCTTTACTATATCCTTAAGTGTTGGGTTCATCCTTCTCTAGGGTTTCCTAATAGGTGTTGCTTCTCCCTGGGTATATATGTGATGGATACATGAGTCAGGGTGTATACCCTTTATGTTAGTGTATTCCTAGGTGAATGCCCCTGATTTCTCTTTAAGGAAACTTACTAACTGCTTTTGTTGGTCTGCATCTAGCTGAAAGTTATATGTAGAAATTTTCCTGGACTAATATAGTAGGGAATGGTACAAGATATGGCAGACTTATCTATATCGAAGATGAAATATGTGGAAGAAAAAATGTATTGGTACAATTGTTCCTGAAATTCTTCCCCAAAAATGTACTCAAATTGGGGAAACGATTGTGGAAAATCAACACATGTGATAGAAGAAATAAATTGGTTTATCACATTTTCCGTTATGTGATCTTGAAGTGCCCATGCATGGTCACTTGACAACATGAGTTCTTCCTAGTCCTCATTCTCTTATGGACATTAAATCCACCATATATTCTCCATGATAGGTTGGGATGGAGGGTATGTGGTGAGCTTATGGATAGAAATTCCATTCAAGATGGTCATTTCTCCCTCTCTACAGCCAATAAATGCACTGGTTGTGGCTAACCAAGGTCTTCCCAAAATAATGGGATGGCCTTTGGTAGGATCCTTTGAGTGGATGACAAGAAAATCTACTGGGTACTCCCATGAGGCTAAAGTAACTATGATATCATCCAAAATTCCTTCAGTTATAACCCTGGTCTTATCTGCTAATTCCAGAATGGTTGGGGTAGGCCTAAGAAGAGGTTTTAACTGTAATTTCTTCAAGGTAGTAATGGTCATAACATTGATTGATTCCCATAGGTCTATGAGAGCGTTTCCAATGGAAACCTCATTAATGGTTATGGTCACCATGGGGTTTCCTGGGTTCCCATATTTTTCTACCTTAGGTTGCTCTGATATGTACTCATAAAGTTCTCCTATCTAATGTATTGTTGGAGGATCCTTCTTCTTCCTACTTGGATTCTTAATACACAATTCTTTGACTACCTTATTGTATATTGGAATATCCTTAATGGATTGTAGTAAGGGAATCTTGACACAAATATTCTTCAATTCATTCAAGATGTCAAATTTCGGTTGGGTGGTAGGTTTTTCGATTACTAATCTTTCTGGATAAGGAGGGGCCTTCGTAATTTGTGAAGGTTCCTTTTGGGGAATCTTGGGTTATTAGTCCTTAGGAATAATAACATCTTCCCACCTAGTGTCATCCGTGGGTTGTTTGGGGGTTTCCTCTTCTTCTTCTTCATGGATGACTACTAAAGATCTCTTCCTGTCCAGAATGTTTCATGACCTTAGTTGAATCTCTTGCAATGGAACGGGATAAATAAAATACGTCGGGAAGGCCTACATCTCAACATTGTGAAGAGGTTGAGTGAACCTATTATTGGGATTGGTCACTGAATGTGTCAATAATAATGTTGATCTTGGGGAGCTAGCATTCTGATATTGTTATGGTTGTTGTTGTGGAAATCGAGGTAAAGGTGGTGGAATAAAACCTGGTAGAAGCTGCAGAATGTTCGGTGGAAACTGAGGTACATGGTTGGGCATAGGGATAGGTGGAGCTTGAGGGTTCCCTTGGTTATGTCCTCCTCTCCATCCTTGAATCCAAATATGTTGGTACTATGTAGACTAATTTTTCCAACTTGGTGAGTTCCACTATTGTGGCTGTTGATAATAGGGTGTAACTTGAGGTTGTAGATATGGGTATGTAGGTTGGTCCTATGCTTCCATCGCCTCCTAGGTGCATAAGAGGATTCCCTAGGATCCCCACTTCTATAGATGGCTAACAGACCAGGCAATGATGGAAATTTATCAGTTGAATAGTCTTTTGTGTAGAAGCCACAAATTGAAATTTTATCTAAAGGGGATTCCCTTGAGGAATGCTTCCTTCTACATCTTGGGAAATATATACTCATTGTTGCATTTTCCTCCTCCCGTTTCTTTTTAATATTGATGGTGTCCAACTGGGAACCTATTATGCTTAAGATTTCTATCTTGAAGTTTTCTAAAAGGTTCCCTATCTCTACTCTTGTGATACCACCTGAACTAACTGGTTTTAAGTTTCTATTATAAGGGTCCCGAACATTCTTTCTTGTTTTAACTCTACTCCTCAAGTAATTCTTAGACATTTCACATATTTTGGCAAACGGTTTATGGGAGATGTCACCTGATTCCATAAGGTTAAGTATCTATAGGTATTCCTATGAAATTCCCTTAAGGAAAAGATCCCTAACTACATCATCTAGAAGGTCATGATATTTTGATTTCTAAGAGATATAAGAAAACCATTCCATATGATCCTCGAGATTCTCATCTTCTAATTGTTCGATTTTGAAAATATAGTTACGAGACTCCTTGGTATTGCAACAGTCTTGGTAATTTTTAAGAAAGATATATTTCATGGCTTCCCAAGAACTAATATTGGATTCTCCCAACCCCATGAACCATCTTAGTGCAAATTCCTTGAGGGTGGCAGGAAAGAGTTTTAGTTTTTGGAAATATTGTAAGTAGTTGTATCTTATACATAATATGTCTAAATAAAATAGGAAGGTATCTGGATCTTCACTGCTTTTACCGTAAAAGGTGGGCAGTGCTGAGAGGGGAATATTTTTCATATTGACATTTTGGGTGGTGTCCAAAATTGGAAACCCGAAGGTAGTTTTGGTTTGGTTTCTAGCTTCTTCTTCCTCCCCGTGTCTTACATTGTTGCGATCCACTTGATCATCCATACTGGTTTGGTTTCCAAAAAGAGAGTACCTAGGTGGTTTTAACCTTGAAGAAAACAAGGTATCCCAAGGTTCTTGTCTAAGAAAGGTATCCCTCTGATGGGAAGGTTGTAACATCCCCGACCACCTAGGCCTGGGCCACAATACATGAAAGAACGCTTTTGTTCTCTTTGTGGAACATAATGTAACATACCCAACATCCAATTGAGCTATGCCACCCATTTTTTTTGAACTGCATGCAATTAAAATATATACACATAGAACTCTTGCAGATATATATATATATATATAAAACATAAACAGACAAATGCATCTATAAATGCACGAATTCACACTGAAATAAAAGTAAGCATTTACATGCAACATATACAAGAAATACCCATAAATATACAGACAATTGTAACCAAGCATAAGATAAACCCATAAAAATAAACACGTAAATAATAATGCAACATGTAATTTTATCACACAATTAACACTTATCTTGGTAAGAATTTCACCAACTGTGTGCAGACCTTCCATGAACCTCCGAACCTTAGACCACACTGCTCATCACTCTTAGCAGTAGGTCACCCCCAAGTTGGGACTAAACTCCACCCAGGTAAAGGGATTCCTAACCAGGCTCATGGTTCATAGACAACAAGAATGATTCCACAACAGGTGCCAACTCAAACTAATATCCTACAATCCCTCATTCCCCACATGCCTATCCCACCTCAGGAAGTGTGCCCCTTCTCTTCTCAACAATCCTTCAGCTGCCCCACTTCCTTTCCAGGCTTTAGCAACAAGCTAGACAGGAAGTATCAGATCCCTACAGCTGCAGTTTACCACCTTTAGGAATCAATTCCCAACAATTCTCTCACCTAGAGAGAAATTGCTCACGGGCCTGAAAACCCACCTCTTCAATATCCCATGGGCCTGAAAACCTGCTTCTTCAGTCCATCTCCCCAGCTAACCAAGTACTCAAACATGTATGGTTATGGATACAAGTTCAGGTATAGTGACACGAAGGTACAGAGATAACTGACTGAGTGAGTGAATGATCATGCCATCGCCGAATGATGGAAAGAGTGATGGAAAAGAATGATCGAAAATGAACTAAGTCTAAACAATATGTATGCATATCCCCAACTTCACACTTGTCACGTTGGGAGCTACTTTGGCCCACTTGTCCCCATCTTTAGAAATTAGGATAAAATAATTATCCATACTTTATAGTTTAAGAAATATCAATATAATATTCCTTTTTGGCTTAAGCTCCCTAGCTTAGACCTTTTCCTTAAATTTTATTCCCCACCCTTTCCCTAACTAGTGGATTTTATCCCCCCATACTCTTTTATCGTGGTTGGTCTATGCACAGTGATGCATTTTATATTGATGATGAGACATATACAAAAATAGGTGCATTGGCCTTCAACATCTAGGCTCTTTGGCCTAATACAAACATAAGCCTCCTAGCTTATAATAACTAGCTCATCAGCCTATAAAACACAACATATACACAAAGGCTCCCCGACCTCAAAATTGCATGCACTTAAGTTACTGCACGCGGTATCCTGGAGTGTGCACACTTCATCATTTTACTGCGCAATACATGCACGCACTATGCCATGAAATGTGCATACAAAATGATATCAAACAACTCACCAGCTTACATACATTTGCATTTAAATTTACAATTGGGTTCACCCTAGGGATATTACTATCCCCTCCCCTTATTTATGCACTGTCCTTAGTGCATTATGTACACATATACAACCAAAATTTTCAAAAATACTAAAAACGACGCAGGTATTTTGCTTGCATTTCATCCTCATGCTCCCAAGTAGAATCCTCAGGATCATACCAGGTCTATTGGACCTTTACAAGCCCTATGGATCGATTCCATAGCTGTTTGATTTTCTAGTCCAGAATGCATAGCAAATGCACTTGGAAAGCACCTTCTTGCTCCACCTGAATCACATTCTAATCAATAAAATGATTAGGATTAGCTATATATTTCTTTAGAAATGATACATGGAATACATTATGAATAGACATAGATGCATGAAATTCAATCATATAAGCTACTGGACCAATCCTCTCTAGGATTTCAAATGACCCACAATAGCGAGATGCCAACTTTGAACAATTTCCCAACTTCAGGGAACTTATGTTGGCTTTCACTTTCAAGAATACATGGTCCCCAACTTTAAATTCCCTGTGAGTTCTTCCCTTATCAGCATAAATTTTCTACCTGTCTTGGGCAGCCTTTAAATTTTGTTTTATTTTTATCATTTGCTCTTCCATTTCCTTGAGAAAATCTGGCCCAACCACTTCTCTATCTGCTAGGTTATCCCAAATTACTGGAGTGTTGCACTTTCTTCCATAAAGTGCCTCAAATGGGCTCATCTTTAGAGATGTTTGGTACCCATTTTTATAAGAAAACTCTACCAAGCATAGTTAGTCTTCACATTTTGAGGGTTTATCCATCACATAGATCCTCAACATATCCTCAATCACTTGATTCACCCTCTCTGTTTGTCCATTTGATTATAGATGATAAGTTGTGCTAAAATTCAAATTTGTTCCAAATACATTAAATAATCCTTTCCAAAAATTTGAGGTAAATTTTGGATCTCTGTCAAACACAATTGTCTTGGGTATGCCATGCAATCGAGCAATTTATCTCATATAAACATCAACAATGTTGGCTACCTTGTGAGTGAGCTTAACTGGAATAAAATGGGCAACTTTAGTAAGCTTATCCACCACTACCATGATAGAATCATGTTTCTTGTTTGTTCTGGGAAGTTTAGTGATGGAATCCATTGTTACACCTTCCCACTTCCACTCAGGAATGGGTAATGGTTGTATAAAGCCAGCTGGGTGTCTATGCTCACATTTTACCTTTTGACATTCCAAACATTTGCCAATAAAATCAATGACTTCTTTCTTCATTCCTAGCCAATAATATTGGCTCTTGACCACTCCAATAGTTTTTTGATAACCTGGGTGCCCAGCATAAGGTACATTATGCATTTCTCCCAATATTAGTTTTTTCAATTATTGGGAATTTGGTAAATAAATTCTTCCCTTGTACATGAGAATTTCATCATTATCTATCTTGTATTCTTCATTTTTCTGCTGCAAATTACCTCGCTGTAATTTTGCAACTAATTCCTTGTTTTGCAAATCTAATTTTGCAGCCTCTAAAATTCTGGGTTTCAAATCTGATTGGTACATGATCATGGTTGTAGCATGCATTTCATGTACTCTTATTCTGAGTGCATCAACCACTTTTTTCTCTTTCCCCTTGATATGCTTTATATCAAAGTCATATTCAATTAGAAATTCTAACCATCTGCTTTGCCTAGCATTTAGAGTTGGCTGATCAAATAAATATTTCAGACCATTATGGTCTATCCTCAATTCAAACCTTTTCCCCATGTGGTAGTGTCTCCATTTCTTTAAGGCATGCACTATGGTTGCCAACTCCAAATCATGAGTGAAATAGTGTCTTTCATGCTCCTTCAACTTCCTTGATTCATAACATATAACAAACCCATTTTGACTGTGGACCCCACCAAATCCTTCTTTACATGCATCTGTGCATACAATGTAGTCTTCATTTGGGTCTACAATCCTTAGTATTGGAGCACTTGTTAATAATTGTTTCAAGTGTTGGAAACTCTTTTCACAATCCAATGTCCACTGAAACTTCACACCCTTCTTTTGCAAGGAGGTGATTGGGTGTGAAATCTTTGAGAATCCTTCAATAAATCTTCTATAGTAGCCTATAAGGCCCATGAATGATCTGAACTCTGTCACATTATTTGGTGCCGACCATTCTCTAATGGCTTCTATCTTCACAGGATCTACTGCTATCCCATCCTTTGAAATGATATGTCCCAAATAATGAATTTGCTTCTGATAAAATGAGCACTTGCTCAATTTGGAATACAACTGATGCTCCCTTAATACTTGCAAAACCATCCTCAAATGATGCTCATGATCTTTCTTTGAATTAGAATATATAATAATGTCATCTAAAAATACAATGACAAACTTGACTAAATATTCTCGGAAAACACCATTCATTAGGCACATGAAAACAATTGGTGCATTAGACAACCCGAATGCAACCACTGTGAACTCATAATGACCATACCTTGTCCTGAAGGTGGTCTTGCTGATATATTCCTCTTTAATTCTTACTTTATGGTATCCCAACCTCAGATCTATCTTTGAAAATATCTTTGCATCCTTCAATTGATCAAAGAGACTGCCAATCCTTGGCAGAGGATACTTGTTCTTTACCGTCACTTTATTCAATTGTATGAAATCAATGCGCAATCTTAATGTCCCATATTTCTTTTTCAGGAACAAGAATGGGGCACCCCAATGTGAGACACTTGGGCATATATACCCCTTATTAAGAAGTTCTTCAAGTTTCATTTTCAACTCCTTCATCTCTGGTGTACTCATTCTGTAAGGAGTCTTTGACACTGGAGCTGCTCCAGGCATTAATTTTATAGAGAAATCAATATCTCTCTTAGGGGGTAGTCCTGTTACCTCCTTGAACACATCTTCAAATTATTCCAGGATTGCATTATCTTCCAAATTTGGTACATTATCTTTAGGTGTCTCTTCCATATGAGCTGCAAATATTTTACACCCTTTTCTGTAATATTTCTTCAGTTGCAATGCTGAAATTTCTCTGATGGTTATTGCCTTGGGAATTCCTTTCACTTTCCTTTGGTTCCCATCCTCATCCAAGAAAGTAAATGCCTTGTTATGGAAGTATAGGATAGCATGATGTTGATCCAACCAATCCATCCCAATTAGACAGTCATAGGAACCTAAAGGAAAGATGTTCAAATCTTCCCTCGTGTTTAGTCCATTCAAGTCCATAAGACATGACTTAACCATTTCATTAAATTTTCTTTTGGCTCCAGTAGCCAGCTGCACCAACCAAGATTTTCCTCGCTTTCTTCTTGGCAAATGAAAACTTTCCACCATCTTTGGATCTATATAACTATGACTAGCTCTTGAATCAATTAAAATAACAATGGTTTGATTGTTGATCATACCTTCCACTTCAATAATATGTGATTGATAATCTTCTTTCTTGTTGTCCAAGGATGCATAGATCCTTGGTACATTTCTGCCCATGTCCTCCACTATTTCAGTTTGTTGTACATTGTGAATAGTTCTCACTTTTTCACCTATGTGGGGACAATCTCTGAACATATGATCTCCTTTACAACCCCAACATTGAATAGGTGTCTCCTTGGCCTTTGACCCCCTGCCTCAATCACTATGGGTTCTCTAGAAGTTGGTTGTTGCTGTGGATTATTTCTGAATAATGGTGGCTTAGTTCCCTTCTTCCTCTGATCCATCTTGAATTTATTTTTGTCTTCCCAAGCTTTTTGGAAAGTTGGCCTTGATTTTTGCTGATCATATATGCATTTAGCTTGCCTTATGGTCTCCTCCAATGTCTTGGGATCATCATACTATATTTTTTCATTGATGAATGATGACAATCCAATCAAATACCTCTGAATATTAACTGTCTCATACTTGATGAAAGAAAAATACTTCAACAGTTATAAAAACCTTCTATCATATTCATCTATGGTCATACTCCCAAGCTTGAGTTCAAATAAATCTTTCATTTTCTTGTCATAGTATCTCTTAGTAAAGTATTTCTTCTCAAAATACTTCTTGAATTCCCTCCAAGTAACACTTTTCTCTTTAATGTGTTGCACCTGCACAAGATGATTCCACCACATGGATGTCTTTACCTTGAGTTGATATATAGCAATTCTACCCTCTCCATGAGAAGAATAATTATGCAACTGAAAATACTTTCTCATGCCCAACAACCATGTCTTTTCATCTTCATCCTTCTTGTGCTCACCATCAAATGTAGGAGGGTTGATTTTGTTCATTTCTCCTCATAGCTCACCCACCCCAGACCTCCTATGTTTCCTGACAGGGGATGGAATTGAGCTGTTGTGTGCTCTCTTATTGGAATGTTTCGGGGAGTGATGGTGATGTATGCTAACACTTCTTTCTTTTCTTTTCTCATCATAAGGCCTATGACTTCCTAATTTTCTTGAGCCACTCTCCTTATCCAATTTATTTTCTATTCTGTTCAAGCTCTCCAATAACTTCATGTTGAAATCCTCTTGCTTTTCCTTGGATTTCATAAGCCTTTCATTATCAGCTTTATGGCTTTGAACATCCTTCTGTAATTTTCTAATGGTCTCTACCATATTCATTTTTTCATCTCTTCCTTCTCCATGTCCATTGGAGTTTGTTCCTTCAATGCCCAAATGGACATCCATCCCTCGAATTTCATCTTCCTAGCTGTAATTTCTTTGTGCCTCTTCCATTACTATTGAATCTATGTTGATCTTGACCTGATCTATTTGTTGTTAACTCTGCAAAATGTGCATCCAACAAAACTTTGTCAGGTTAACTGTTTCAACAATCTCATGAAAATATGAACCATTATGGTTCAATAATATATCAAAACTCTTTATTCTGATCTCCTAAAAAAATAGAATGCCTAGATCAATTTTATGGGTGGGTATTTAGATTCCAATGTCCAAGACCATTCCAATGCCTACTCCCATGCTCAATTCTGAGTCTTGAGTAGAAATTTATGGTTATTTGAAAATTGCCCATTAATTTTTTTGTTCACACATCAAATTGGCACAAATCTACACTGTAATTATGCATTTTTGCACCTACTCCATTGGATATTTCATAGGATCTCAATTGGGTTTCTTCATATACATATTATGGACACTCTTTCCAAGTTTCACCTTTTTCTGGCTTCCATGTTGCTAGTTACAACCCGCTGAAGTTATAGGCCAATTCATGTTTTTGGTCTGGAATGCTACAGGTACCTTCTTTGCCATATTAAACATATCTAATATGCCCAGAAATTTAATTCATCTCTAGGAATTTCTTCTATGTCTCAATATATTCCCATTGACTGCTCCTGAGCAGAAGGTTATGGCTCTTTGAAGTTAGTTGGGTCTTAAAATTTACCCTCCACTGTTTGTGCTGTAACTTTCTCATAAAATCTCCATTTGACAAACGATTTACACCATTAGAAAGATTTTGAGCTGCAAAAACAAAGTGTACCCTGTCACACTCTGTTCTCTTGGTTTTTATGTTGCTAAAAACGCTCTTAAGGGCCTAAAAAATGCACTGCAAAAAGATGACGTTCAAATGATATAAAAATTCGTAGAAAATCGTTGGTTTTCTGCTGTTGTTCACCCTCCAAACGACTTCGCGGGCATAATTTTCAACATGTAAACCCATATTCACCATGCGCAAAAAAATCACAAGGTAAATCGTGCTCCGCACAACTATAAGAATTGTGTATCACTTCTTTGTTGCCCAATAAATGCCGCAAACTACTTTTATGTTGTGCGCCAATATTCCCCACGCACAATTTTGATTCTTGCGCTATTACTTGTTGTGTGCAATTTTTGTATCATGTGCTGATATTATGTGTGCAATTCAATCTACGCTCTACACCATACCAAAGTTTAGTATGCCCCCACCACACACCAATACTCTGTGCGCACCATTAACTAAACTATCGCGCGACAACATATACCCATATTGCGTGCACACCAACCAAACTCCTATGCGCTCTGCCCGCGTGCCACTATTATGTGTGTGCACATCGCGTACACCTTTTAAGCGTATGCACACTGTGCAATGCTAAATTTATCGCACACACCCACACACCAACATTTTCCCATGCGACGCCAAAATTTAGTGCGTGCTCCCACACACCAACATGTTTCTGTGCGGTGCCAAAATTTACCACGTGCACGAGCACACCAACATTTTTCCACACAGTGCCTAAATTTAGCGCCCGCACCAGCACACCAACATCTTTTGGCACGACACCCAATTTTTACATATCATAAGCCTTTTACTGTGCATCCTGCATTTTTAGTGCACCCACCTGCACTCATTCATTTTTATGTGCAACAATTCCTCATGAATTCCGTTGTAGAAATTGGGGCGTTTGCTTAACTTTTTCCCCATTTCTTCCATAGACATTCTGCAACTATGAATTTTTCTCAATTTCACCCCGATAACACCAAATCAACCTCTGCAACAACAAATCATTGTGGGTTGACATTTATGGGATTATTTTTTCCCAAACTCAAGTCACGAATTGAGAATTTTAATTACAAAACTCGCTCCATCCATCATGGCTTCACTGAAACTTCAAATTCGACCAATTCCAGGTCTGAAATTGCTAGAACATATATTAATTCAATAATATCTTACCACTTGGATGAATTTCTCTATTTTCCCATGAATTTAACAATAGAAATTGGGGTTTTTTTCCTAATTCTGCACAATCGTTGTTACTTTTTTACCATGGATGTTCTTCACTTGAAATTTGGCCACTTCAAAATTTGACCATATTGTAACATTTTGCTTCAAGTCCACTTTCTCGGCCCATCCAGGATTAGTGTTGAAAACTAAATCTCTGATACCATATTGTAACGTCCTCGACCACCCAGGCCCGGGCCACGATACAAGAGAGAACACTTTTGTTCTCTCTGCGCAACATACTGTAACATACCCAACATCCAATTGAGCTATGCCACATAAATTTTTCGAACTGTATGCAATTAAAATATATACACAAAGAACTCTTGCAGAAATATATATATAAAACATAAACATACAAATACATTTGTAAATGCATGGATTCACACTGAAATAATAGTAAATGTATACATGCAACATATAGAGGAAATACCCATAAATATATAGACAGTTGTAACCAAGCATAGGATAAACCCATCAAAATAAACATGTAAATAATAATGCAACATGTAATTTTATCACACAACTAACACTAATCTTGGTAAGAATTTCACCAACTGCATGCATACCTTCCATGAACCTCCTAGCCTTATACTCCACTGCTCATCACTCTCAGAAGTGGGTCCTGAGATGGGACTAAACTCCACTTAGGTAAAGGGATTCCTATCCAGGCTAATGGTTCATAGACAACAAGAATGATTCCACCACAGGTGCCAACTCAAGATAACATACTACAGTCCCTCATTCCCCACATCCCTGTCCCACCCCAGGAAGTGTGCCCCTTCTCTCCTCAATAGTCCTTTGGCTTCCCCACTTCCTTTCTGGGCTTCAACAACAGGCTAGATAGGAAGTCTTCGAGCCCTGTAGATGTAGTTTAGCACCTTCAGGAATCAATTCCCCAAAATTCTCTCACCCGGAGAGAAATTTCTCATGGGCATGACAACCCACCTCTTCAATATCCCATGGGCCTGACAACCCGCTTCTTCAGTCCATCTCCCCAGCTAACTAGCTACCCAAACAAGTATTGTTATGGATACAGATTCAGGTATAGTGACAGGAAGGTACGTAGATAATTGAATGAGTGAGTGAATGATCATGCCATGGTTGAATGATGGAAGGAGTTATGGAAAAGAATGATTGGAAATGAACTAAGTATAAACAATATGTATGCATGTCCCCAACTTGACACTAGTCATGTTGGAAGCTACTTTGGCCCACTTGTCCCCATCTTTAGAACTTAGGATAAAATAATTATCCATACTTTATACTTTAAGAAATATTAATATAATATTCCTTTTTGGCTTAAGCTCCCTAGCTTAGCCCTTTTCTTTAACTTTTAGCCCCCACACTTTCCCTAACTAGTGGAGTTTAGTCCCCCATACTCTTTTATCATGGTCGGCTTGCACACAATGATGTATTTTATATTAATGATGAGACATATACAAAAATATGTGCACTGGCCTTTAGCATCTAGGCTCTATGGCCTAATACAAACATAATCCTCCTAGCTTATAATAACCGGCTCACCATCCTATAAAACACAACGTATACATAAAGGCTCCCTGGCCTCAAAATCACGCGCACTTAATTTGTTGCACGCGGTATCCTAGAATGTGCACACTTCATCATTTTACTGCGTAGTACATGTGCACACTATGCCATGAAAGGTGCATACAAAATGATATCAAACAACTCACTAACTTACGTACATTTGTATTTACATTTACAATTGGGTTCGGCCTAGGAATATTACAAAGGTCTTCCTACTGCTTGGATGTCTGGGACTCTAGTTGAGCCAATTGAGATTATCGATGCCAAAGTTTCTGTATTAATTTGAGACACAATTATGTTGGTTGAACTACCAAACAAAGTATTCACCTGTTCAGGGTCTATGATGTCTTCAAAGTTAGGATCTCTAGATGGTGGTAAGAAAACAAAGGTTGTATTGTTTGGTTCTGCGGAAGGCTCAAGTGGTCTTACTTCCTATTCCGCTATTATTGATGCTTCAATTTTCTATTCTATAGTGCTCCTTGTTTTAATCTCTTTAGAGACTACTTTATCTCTTTGGGTTGAGCTAGCTCCTGGTTTTTGGTATCATTCTATGGATCTTATAAGTGGAATGTTCCTTCCCCCAAAAAGGTTCGAAGGAACCTTGGTTGAAAGATCTGATTTGGACTTAATGTATCTACCTTTTGGGTCCCTAGGTCTATTCATGAAAGAAAACAACAGAAAGAAAAACTACCATTGGGTTTGGGGGAACCTGCTATAGCAAATGTGCAGGTTCTTACCTCTCGTCTTAAAGTTCCCCCACCACCAAACTAATGCTAAGGTTTATAAATAATCTATGTCCTACCTTGAGACAACTCCCTGACAACGACACCAAAAATGATGGGTGTTCTATATGCACTAAAAAACGTCAATTAAATTGTCAACCCGGGGTAAGTAAACTTAGAGTTGTAGAACTATATGTGCCAAGGAAGAAAGGCTAGAGGTAGTATAGTCTAACTAAGGAAATGGGATATTTAAGCGCTAATCTACTCAAGAAAAAGATATTAATGAGAAAACCCTATCAAGGAACTTAAACTATTTATCCTAAGTAGCTTTTGAACAATGAATCAATGGATTGTTCAAAAAAAGCAAATGAAAACCCTACTTTAAGAAGGTTAACTTAATCAAACTAATGAGCAAAATAAATCCATCTATTTAACTTAATCAATAACAACAACAAACTAATATAATTAATCTACTCAAATTCAATGAACAACAACAAGTAAGCAAATAAACGAGCAAACAATTACCCTATTAAAACAAGTAAACAAGCAAGCAACTACCCTATTAAAACTTATGCAGAAAGTAAACTCAAATAAAAGCTACTCAACAGATAACTAATCAACTATTAAGCAAGTGAACTCTATTATTAGGATAAAATTCATAATTTCTTCTAATCTACAAAAGGAAATATTAACCTATGGAATTAAAAGCATCATGACAATATTCAAAGATTAATCAACAACTACTCTTTAATCTACAATAACAAGAATACTATTCTTTAATCTACAATAACAAGAAAACTATTCTTTAATATACAATAGCAAGAAAACTTCAAATATAATGTTGATGATTATGTCTTCGGTGTCTTATGATATCAAGAAAGCATTTAACAATTAATGATAACTCAAGAGGGATAAACTCTATATTAACTTCTATAGCAAAGTGAAAGGTATGAATCAAGCAATCTAGCGAGAACTTGGTCATTATAGAAGAAATATCAACTACCCTGAAAATCCATGTGATTCTTCAATTCATGCATTAATCATCAATCAATAAATGAAACACTATTCTAGTGAATTGAAATGTACTCCTATGCTAATGTAAGCAAATTCATACTACTAGATATTTGTAACTAAAAACTAAACTCAAAAGAAAACTTCAAATTAAAATTGCAATCTAGATCTAGATTGGAATTGCATGAAATAAATTAAACTAATCCTACTCTTAACAATTTAAATTGCAAATGGAAATACTCATAACAACATAACTCAAAATCCTATTTCTATTTCAACATATGACAAGAGAATTAATAAGAAAACTGATTGAGGAAACTAGATAAGAAAATTGAGAACTAAATTCAAAGCTAACAACTAATCATCCATCGAAACCTTGCCAAAGAAAGCATTAACTCAATACTCTGTTTTAACTTCTAACTATTCTATTTCAGCATACAAAAATTCTAACGATCATTTAATCATACACCGGGGTTAGTGGCTTAAGATTAATCTATTTCCTATTTAATTAAAAATACATGGCATATTAATACTATCCTTCATAAACAACCTGCAAAAAGGGAGATTGGACAATTAAGCTATGAACAACAAACACAACATGTAAAATGATGAAAATGTGTATAACAAAAAATGGAAGAAATGACAATTGCATAAATCAAATACACAAACTAACTAGATAAATATTCACATAGACCACTGGCAGCCCCCCCAACAGGTCGTGACTAATCCTCAACAACGACTCATGAGCTCAAGCAACATGATTTCATCATTTTAAATTAAAAACACAGTTTTACACAAGTTTATGGAAAATGTCTTGAAACAACAAAAATAATGCTAGCTTCACAATTATGAACTTAACCACTTGTCTGACCACTGTTGTGGTATTTATAGTATTTACAAGTCGAGATTTCAACCACTAGAAGGTTCGACATCCTCTAGAAATAGTAAATTACACTAAATGTGTTTTAACAGCCGATGGCTTCTAGAAACCAAGTAAGCCAATCAATGCTCAGCATAACAACCCAATCCAAGTTGTCAGAAGCTCAGTAGATGGAGGCCACGAGCACGATAAAAACCCATGTCTCTGATTTTCCCATCATAGGCCACCGATATAACAACCGCCAACTTGCCCATGATTTTAGTGCACGATGGAGTGTCAGACGCGGTGTCAAATGGAGTACAATATGCAGTGTCAGATGGAGTACCAGATGAGTTGCTGGATGGAAAAACACCATGTGATTTTTCCCTATGAAACATAGATCACATATTAGATCCTTGGAATCATTAAATTCTACTGAATTAAACTTGCAACCATCATAAAACATGAATCATACGTACCACGTATAAGTTATGATGATTTGATACAAGAATCCTTCAAAACTTCTTCAAAATAGTAAAATAAACATATAATACTGGTCAAAAAGGATCTAATCATCATCATTAAGTTAACCAAATCACAAGCCCAACACCTACTAAATGGACTTACACTTTGGTGCAATCTCCCACACATAAACGTGGGTATACCCTCCAAGGATCCCGAGTGAGCTTGGCCAACGTCGATTCCAGGTATCGTAAAGACTTGCCCCTCCACAGTCACCTCGTGTAAAGACCCTAAAAATATAGGATACTAAGGTTACCAATTACGACAATGATGCCCGAGGTAACAATCGACAGTCCAATCCACGTGCAAAGGTAGGGTATCTAGCCGAAAATCAACTCAAGAAGGTCCCCACAGGATTTTCTTCTCAAGTGACCCCCAATAATATGCGCAATTTCTACACTAATACCAACAAAGCAGGGTGAGTAACTCTGTCAGTCCTAATGCGACCTCATGATTGACCCTTGTGTTAGAAGGGCTTCCCAGGACAAAATGTACAAGTGGATTTAATTGCTTTCTAACTCAATATTCTATGTGTGTTTGCAGCTTTGGAAATTTATCTTTCACACCTATTCCAAAGCCCTACAACTAATCTAATGTAGGTTTGCTACCATAAAATATAAAAATGTCTAATCAATTTTTATAAGGCTTTATTTTAAGGCTATTGTTTACTCAAGAGGAAGATGGCATGGACTAAATGATGTTTTGACCAACTCTAAACAATG